>LOND01001664.1:51056-63369 GCA_014220965.1 Paragonimus kellicotti | reverse complement strand
TTGGTCAACACATCCTAGTCCAGAACGAAATTCTGCCTCCTGAGCTGCAGTTAATCAACGAAGTATAATGGACGTCAGAACCTTAATAATAATTGTGATCAAACTAATTCTCCAATGGCTTCCGTGTAAGCTCCGGTCTCCTTTCTTGAGAATGAAAACTAGTATCGAGTGACCCCAGCACGGGGGGATGGTTCCATCGTCCACACAAGTTGAAACAAACGAGTCAAGACCTTTACTAACGTCTTTCCACCTTCTTTGAAAAGTGCCGGCATGAAATAAGCTGGGTCAGCATGGCTATTACGTTCGAGAGCCGAAATGCAACTGTGAGCCGCAGTTTAAGCGGGTGGTCATAAATCTATCGTCCAAGGTGCTACATTAATATTTTTCGGCGGCAACACAGTAGAAACAGGCCAGCTAAATGACCCGTAAAGCGTTCTGCCCAGTGCTATAAGCTCCCGGATTTATTATGAACGAGTGTGCCATCAACCTACCTGATAGCTTTACAGACAGACGGTCGCCTTCAACCAGTAGCACGGATAAGCATGAAAAGTCCGCCAGTGAGCTCTGAAGCAAAAGCAGTTTCCGTTTGCTAAACTTAAGCTCTCGTAGAAAACCTGAGTGGTGCTATTCTGTCAACACGAGGGTACAGCCAATCCTCTCTCAAAAACGGTTTCCAGGAGCTACAACGAAACGATGCGAAACCTACAGCTCGTTGTAGCTTAACCAAGGAATCACTTAGTAATGAACATCACCACAATGCACAATATAATCCCTAACATCCGTTCTAATTACGTTTCGGAAGTCACAATGAAGTTAGGAATCATTGCTTTTGATCTGCCCGGGCGTCATCTTATTCAAAAATAGTCCAAGCCAATGGTCAAAATCCGTCAGCTGCACTATTGTAGGGATCCGGGAAAAGCCAAAAACTAACTGCGGTTCGTCGATACTTCGGAACAAACCTGTTTATGAGTGCTGCTTCTGGGTCATTGTCCGTCTTCTGGTTGTTGATTACCATTCTAGCCCGGATGCAACTCAGCAACACTTAATGTGTCATATTTTTGGTTCAGATACGAAAAAATGTTGTTACATCACGGGAATTGTAACCATCGTTAGTCTTGTTTGATATTACACTAAACTATTTGAGGATAAAACTTCGTTGTCACGCTGTACTCTCATACCAAAAACCAGATCGATCAACGCGAGATTATTAAGACTTTAGCCAACGTAGAACTGACTGCATTTCTACCAAAGTTCGTCAAATAAACGTTATTGTGACGTGAAAATTTCACACAAAATATGGACCAAAGGTTACTTGACGAAAGTTAGGAAAATTCAAATGACAAAAGTCAAACTGAAGTTTAATGGATTGTGAGATGGAATTAATATCGATGTAAAACCACTGGATAAAGCGAATAAAGAGAGGTAAACATCTGTTTTCGCATATACAGATGAGCCATGTAAAACGTACAAGTGTTACAGCCTATGCGAATGTCAAATTACAAGTGCGTACAAAAAGGACAAAGATCTCAACTCATGTGTTCCTGACTTCGTGTCCTTTGCGAATAAACTGTGTTGGCCGATTTGCAAATATGAAGAAAAGATCAACACAATTACAGAAAAGAAATGGAGGGGAACGAGGTGCAGTCTCGCCAGCATAAAATCGACATTCTGACAAATGTGCACATTTAGACACCCGTACAGTGTGTTAGGAAGATAGCCAAGAAACTTGTACCGTCGGTTATCGTTTACGTACATAACCGGTCGAGTTGGGTTTTGAGGTTTTCAATCGATTCGTCCATAACTAGAATTGGAGAGTACACTCAAATTTGAACAGGTCCTAGTTGGAAGGACGCTCCTCTGCATTGTAGCTTGTCCATTAAGTGGCCCTTTAAGCGTTCATTCCCGTTCATCGAGAGTAAATCTGCTGGTGATAGACGGTCTGTGTAAAGGATTTTGTGAGTGAGGATTGGGTCACCTCTCGAACATTCGTAATGCATTCGAAACTGCCCCAATCTCTCTGGATAGAAGACCTTGCTGAGTCCAATAACTCTTCTAGGAGCCTACCTAAGGAATCTGTTCAATAAATATCGCGTCCATTTCAGTATGCATCACATTTGTTTTCAGATGTTAGCAACTGAAAATAAGGAGGTGTGCTTCCGGGCAGACAATTATGCAAATTTTTCTCAAGATATTTAGTGTCATTAGTGTTTTGTCGGTCATGAATGCACAACTTGCAGACAACTTTAAATTATCTGTCACTAGAATCCACTACACACCGGTCGTGTGCAGATGTGAACAGTTATGTGTCATCAGAGTGGCACATTTTTGAAGGCGAGCGTATGTGACCTTACAAGTGTGCACGCTGAACGGGATATTCAGCGGAACATTGGACAAGACGGCACAAATCGTTTAGTAGATCCTCCACATCTTTCGACCACTTAGTAATTCGTTGGCATAAGACAGCATCACTAATCTGGCCGTGCTGAATAACAAACATTAGAAGCAATGGAGGACGCAAAAAGGGTACTTGCGAAAAGTCGCCACTGGAAAGAAAGCAATCCAATTTACCTAGACAATGAAGTCATGTCCGATTAGACGATTCTCTAACCATCTAATTAGTAGAGCGCTGAGGTTGTACAGTTTCCATGACAAGAAGAAGGACTGACCAACTCTAACAAAACCCCTAAAAAATCAGGAATGCTGACGTCATGAGGCAACCATTTGTCAGCTGGCTTAATATTTAAAAAAATCACATTTTCTTCCCTTTGCTCAGCAGTTGCTCTTGATGCGCGCATTTACTTATTGTTCACTTAATGTGCTGACAATCGCTGTATGTATTAACAGCCTAAACAGAAGCTCGAAATAGTGAAGTATAAATGCTTATCCCAACGCGTACCGTAACTTCGCTGTGTAAACGTTTCGGGCTTGTCCTCAGATTTTGGACAATATCATGCAGACGTTGAAATTTGTTCTCTCTTAAAGAAGCTGTGATGTGGTTGAACCACTTTAAGTACTTTTCAAGCGCAATGTTCTAGTTGGTGCTAGTTCCATGCTGAATATTTCAAGGCAGTCAGACATTTCGCATGTTTTTAGGAAATTCGACTCTCTATTGAATCGGGGACAGTTAACTGGAATGCGCGGACGGCCGGAGATAGTGCGTCTGTCGAAACAAGCGGTCATTTGAAGATGCACCTAAAACACGTTATCCCAGTCGTCCTAATGCACCTAGGAGATTTCCATACCCCACTTGCTGAACACTGACAGTAACATGACGTCGTGATGTCCCTTTGTCCGCTATCAAATCGTCTGCCTTCAGTTTACATTGCCAAGTCCTTCGTTATAAATAGATCGTACCATTTTCGTTGCAATAACTAATCAGAAATTATCAAACCGTCCCTACATGATACACGTCACTTTTTGTTGCTCATCTTTTTTAAACTTATTCTAGGGAACGATTGTCCCAAGGGTTACAGATTAGTATTTTGCACTCTTCCATAATAACGAAACACAATTACGTGACACAGCCGACGGGCTAATGAATGAAAAGTTACATCATATCTGCATACGATATTTTCAATGACACTTGCAAAAATAATTAGTGGGCTTGATCCTTTCATAAATCAAATGCGAACTGCTTGGATGATTAAGTGCATGTTCCAATGATTCGTAAAGATTATGAATATAAGAGGTGTTTGGGTAGTGGAATTAAGCATACAAACGAAGTAAAAAGTGTGCAACAAGCAGCTAACTCCCATATATGGCAGAAACGTTAGTTGTGTTTTTGCTTTTTCATATTGAACTCATTTCCTCTTCATCAATTATGACAGCACTGATTCACTGAGTGCGGCCACAGGTTGTTTTTAATGGTTTTGTATATGGCCTATTGAGCTGTCTCACATCAGCTAATGAGGCTCAGTCGACATTGGCGCTCACGTTTTGTGCTCCTGGACATCTAATTAACGGATACAATACTCTGAATGCAAGTTTATGCAGTAGAATTTGAAAAAGACCACATTCAAATTCGGTGGATAGAAGGACGGCTTTTAATACTCTACAGTTGTCACGAGTCTCGTGACCAGTTTCCTCTAATCCAGAGTGTACAGAGTTCGGTAAGAATAGTGCAGAGCAAACTGGAAACACATTCACCACTTGCAATGATAGTCGACATCGAAACAAAGTTCGTTCAAAAACCGATAGATTCGACATCGTAGTCAAAAATATGGAGACTATTCAAACAATTAACTCATTATTTTACATAAATGAGCTTGAAATAAAAGAGAACTAGAAAGTTTCACAAAATGGCGCACAAAAGGCCCAGAGAAAATTGGATCGTATCGTTGAAAAGGACCAATGGAAACTCACTTCAATATACCTAAGTACTTCGTCCAGTTCCTCCGGCGACAGCACGCCAGTCAGCGGTGCTTTATATTTCTGCGAGTAGTGAAGGAATACACAGAGCGTAAAAACAAATTCACATACTTCGAGAAGCATTTTTAACAGATCCACGTAGTTCTTCTCAGTGTCCACAATCTCCCGAATGCAACTGCTTCGAGCGGTGACGGATTCGGAGTTAGTACTCTGTGTGCAATATCATAGTTGCATTAATTGTGCACAGAAACCTTTCCGAACTTACGTATATGGACGTGGAGCCCTGATGAACTACGGTGTCGTAGAGTTTTTCTTTCGTCTCTTCTTCCATCTGTGCGTAATTCGTACGACTGGGGTCTGGTAGCTTATCCCTTACAGAAACGTGTGAAATATTTTGGACGGTAACTTACAAAGTGGCAGCGAATTCTTCCAAATTGTTGTAATACTCATGAGTGGTTTGAAGTTTGGAATTTTCCGGCGGAAATCCACTAATATAATAATGATGACCGGAGAAACAAGACGAAAAACTTACACAATACCAGAAAGTTGGGCTCGCGGTGATAAGGAAAGTTTGGACAAGAGTGCTATTGCTTTACCGAAATTTTTTGCTTGGTATATATCATTTGGTTGGATGAGAAAGGGACGTGCAATATCAAATTCTTTTTCACATAACTGCGTGAACAGACGGATATTTTGGCAACAAAGAAATTGTGAGTTCTGTGGATTTGGGCTGAAATCTTTCATAGATCGGACATCAAGTTGGTTATTTGTCAATGTGCCCAACACACGGCACAGAGCCACTCCGTCTACCAAGGCCTGCACTAGATGAAGTGCATTTCCATTTGGACCCAGGACGGGGTGGTCGTCCGGTAGAACTTGGCAACGATTGAGCCATTCGGCACACTGTCGCCAATCGTCTTCATCCTCCATTACAATGTGGGCAAACGCTTTCAAACGGCGATCTGTCGAAGAGAGGTTGACAAGATGAGTAAACTACAAAAGTCAACGGATGAAACTGTTCACAGTTCATTGGTTCTGACTACGAGTATCTTCTGTATTTAGCTCTTGATGGTGCGTTTGCTGTCAAGTGATCTTCTCGGTCGCAGATGAGCTGCGCACTAACAGACTATCTAAACTGCATACGCATTAGCAATCTAAGCAATTGGAGGTTACACCTGGGACCACACAGCTGGTTGTCGACAGTGGTAACGCGGAACTACTTCCAGTGCTTAGAGTGCGAACATTAAAATCCAGAGATTCCAGGATCGCCTTTCTTGTCCTAATTGTGGAGACAAGTCACAAATCATATCAACAACTTATCTCCTACACGACACTTCTATGCGGTTTTCCATCGTAGTATCTGACATTAGAAGACGTGACGGCTCGCATCGCTGGAGGATTTTAGAGAATACAGACGCCCAGTCGAGTAGGAAATCAAAAAATACTACGACGGACTTCCCACATGATTGAGGTGGATTTTATTCTTCCGGAAAAATGATAAAGATGTACAAGGTCATGAAGTTATAAACTGACAGAATGTTAAAGTAAAGGGGGATTATATAGTGAACCTCCCTGAAGCTGAGGTCAAGAAACCACTGATCGTCAGTGGTGAACAACTGTTCAAACTGTCCGTGATCTGCGTTCGGCTGTAACGTTGTCAGTCCACACAGTGATCTTTGTTGAGCTTGTGCTATCTGCGTGAGACATCACCGAAAGTTACATACACTGGCGAAAACTAAACTGTAGTGAGAGTCGAGGCAGGTTAAAAAATACAAACAAAGGTGTTTTTTTCATAAATGGCCTACAGCCTAGACAAATCCGAGAGGGGGCTATTGGGGCAGAAAAATCTTCAGGGAATTTCTGAACACGTCAGATTGAATGAACTGGGGAAAAACAACCCATATTATACTAATCTTCTCCAGCCAACTCCCATAAAGCCATAACTGAGGCCTCAGAAAGCTTACCCAACCACATCGAAATTTTTAGTGTTCAATGCGTCTACAGCAAGACAAACTATGTAGGAGAAAGTCAAATCGCCACTCTTACGATACTTATGTGCAAACATTCCTCTTGGCCAAAACTTAGACTTTACAGGTGTTAAAATTCCACTGGTGGGAATAAACTGCCCTTGTCACTCAGGTCATTGACCTCTGCCTGCACTGAACCTCCCAGTCTTTTCCAGTACATCAATCAGGAGTGTACGCCAATCGCGAGAGCAGAAAACAGCCAAAGAAAAATCTGTACACGATGAAACTCGACGTCTGCTTGCCGAAAGGAATTGCCGAGCACTGTTCTGTCCTTTGAAAAGTCATGAGTCGCTGACTAGGATCAAACGGCCAAAAAAATGCACATTTAAATATCCAGACCCTTCCCATTATCAAATGCACCACCGCCTACGACACGCAGCACCACAGATCGCGAGATTGCCTACCATCACGTTCCTATTCAGGAATGGACGTTTGTACCAGTTTCGTCAATGTTCGTTTGATGTTACTAACGACGTCGCATGCTTTCAACGGACCCGTGACAACACAATAGCGCGTTGGCAATTGAAAAACATCAGTGCTTGCGTTAGCAACATTATCCATGGAGAACTGTCGAACATGATCTCAATCCTTGGAAGCACTTAGACGTGTCCGAGAAATATGGATTGACCCTCACTGAAGTCGAAAGCATCATCAGTGTGAAGCGAACCATAACCAGGGGTGGTGAGATATCTAAAAGCAGTGCCAAACCGCGTCTAAGTCGCCTAAAACCTCCACTGGAATTAGCTCCCCCACCCAGTTTGAAACAAGGATTGTAGGGATCGCTCATCTACTATTCTTCCGTTTCGATAAAATCCGTACAACTATGCATAGTAACATTTTCCTGGCCCGCATAAAACAAAAAGGCCTTTGAAATTTGAAAAGATGAACTATCCAAAATCGTTCTTCTCAGAATTCACTACACCTCTTTAGCCATCGAATGAGAAATCACCGACTGCCGATTGGCTGAAGTCTGCTGTGATTCTCTGTTGGCATGACGTTGATTCGCTGCTTGTAATGCTCGTTTAGTCACAAGTTATTGACCTGCAGAACTCATAATTTAGATTTAGGTTAGAAGCGGTTGTGCACATTTTCCATACTTCACAACTTCATCTTTCCTCTGATTCTCCTGTATACACATACACATACATTCAATATGTAAAGATCACAGGCAGTGACGAGCGTGCCACAAAATGAGAAGAAAAAAAGTGGTGTAAAGTGAAGAAAAAGAGTGCACAGGGATAAACAGAAAATTGCGACGATGCACACAGAGACTAGCAACACGAGCGTCATTCACTTCTATTCTTCGCCATATCAGACAGCGTCCTTAACGAAGTGTTTATTGTCCTTCTGACCCAACCAAAAACCAGGAGCGTCCTAAACCAAGCTTCACAACCAGTCATGTGCTGACCACCAGACTGCCGCGTCTAACCTAACACACCACGGAAAAATCAGCCACTACGTGGCACGCGGTGAATCATAAGATGTGGTCAAGTCAACGAAGCCCGTGGGATGAGAACAATAAGTTTAAGACTCGAAAGAGTCTATCCGTCCCATGTTAGTAAATTACTTTCAAGATGTTTACATATTTCTGAGGCACATCTTTCCTCGGTGGACAGTTTCAGAGTGCAGTTCCGTGAACCCAGTCGATGGCCTCTTTGATGTCCAATGAGATAACTGTTGGTCTTCTATATGATGGATTTCAACCATCTGGCGAAGTGTGAAAATGTGATCAGTGCAGCCATGGCAAGGGCGAAACCCCACAAGGATATGAGCTTCGCGCGTTCCGCTTAATGTGCGAAGTACAATGACTGTGAAAACTTTTACGCAATAGGAATCTGACTAATCCCTGTGATTTGCACAGGACGTGCGTGAATCATCTTTGAAAATGACGTTAACCAAACCGCAATCACTTGGAACGACTTCACTGACCTAGAATTTCTGGAGCAAAGACAACGGTGTTTTAAATAAGACTAGACCCCTATCGACAAAAAGGGCAGGAAGGAGTTCGTCTGGGTCGAGTGACTTGTAAGGTTTCAAAAACTTGATCTTGAAGGAGACTTCTGTTTCTGACGGCCGAGAAACCACCACATACCACTTAGCACAGGTAGACCTCGGAGGCGTAATAATGCGCGCAGGCGAACGGCCGTATTGCTCACGCGATCAGTCCACTTAATGTGGGCTAACTGGCGGAGACAACGATGGTCAAACACAAGCTTGTTGATATCTTCCTTGCGAACAGGCAATCAAACCGAACCATAGGACAATACAGAATGCATACAAACATTATACACCTTCCTTTCAGCGACAACCGAACGTCTTTTCGACGCCACAGATGACGCAGTTTGGCAAAGGCAACTCGTGCCTTTGCTATCCTCGCTGATATCTCATCAGCAATATTACAGGCTGATGGAATAATTACCCAAGTATGTGGAACTGTCCACATTCCCAATATCATAGAGAAGGTAGCCGTTGGAATGCCCAGTCTTGAAGCAACATTCCATATAAACCAGCCCGGTCACTCACCTTGTTCAACATGGTCTGCATGTCTTATGGCTGAGGAGTTAAGTAAGACATCATCCGCATACTCCATTCGGTCAACCTAACGCCAGGAAGAAGCTCAACACCAAGCTCACCGACTCCCAGAGTGCACTTTCCAAATGTCGTCCATGACAAAATTGAACAGGAAGGAAGATCGGACATCCTTGACGAACACCACTAGAAGTGATGAACGCCCGAGACAGTTGTCCATAAACTCTCACCCTGCTTGCAGAGTGAGCATACAGTGATCTCAACAGATTCACGTATTTCCCTGGTACTCCCTTGCGAAGAAGACAGTTCCAGAGAACGTTACGAGCAACTGAATCGAAAGCAGCCTTCAGGTTCAAAAAGACCACGACCGTCGGCTGCCTACATGAGTGTCGATGCCCTAAGATCTGTGATAACCACACCCCCGACCAAACTGAAATCCTGTCTGCTCTTCGTGTATCTGACTCTCTGGGCTTAGTGAGCCGACGTAAAATGAGGACCAGTGAGTAACTTGGACGCAACAGACACCAAACTGATGCCTCTGTGGTTGTCACATAGACTTCGGGCCCTTTTTGAAAACGGGAATTACTGTTGATAAGCACCAATCACGAGGTACCTCTTCAGTCTCCCAAATCGTCTGGAGGAGTTTTGTCAGTTCTGATATCAACACCTCCCCATCCTTGAAAAGAGGAGAGGTGTTTGGACCAAGAGCTTTGTTATGCTTCGATAACTTAAGCTCCAGAACTACCTCTGCTTCCAATGAAGGGTCGTTTGGAAAGCAATAACTGACCATTCGGGTCTCGTCGTCCACATGATCTGGTTGAGGCCAGCTGAACTGTTCTTCAAAATGTTCAGCCCACCTGTCAAGTCGACGCGATTGATTGGTGATAAGTGAACCATCTTTTTCACATATGGTCTCACACCGACTCGACGACCAGTACAACCACGGATCAGGGAAAAAAGCCTTCTGCAATTTCCAGATAAAAAGGCTCTTTCCATCTCTTTCGACTGTTCGACCAAGTAGTGCTCACGGTCTTTGCGCAAGCTTTTAGTCAGCTTGCGTTTAAGTTCTCGACGGTCGTCATCATATTCAGAGTCAGAGGGAATCAAGCGATGCTTGTTCGTACGGTTTATCAGCGTGACAGAAATCCAAATCTGTCGCAAATGCACAACCCCTTTGGAAAATATCTGTTCACATTATGCTTTCAAAGCTACTGCGTATTGTCCTGCTCGGATCGACGGTTATCTAGAAGTGGACCCAAGTAAATAACGGTGCTAGAATCGTAGACTCGCGTCTCCGACACGCAGCACACATCAAACTCCAGACTTGAGAGAGTACTTGCCAGAGCAGCTTGCTGACCGACTTGTCGGAGAGTGCGGACATTGAAGGCGCCAATGTTTACCGGTTGTCTTGGCTTTAGAAAACAATTATCGCCCGAAGGCACATGGAAGGCAGAAAACTTGGAGTAAAATAGTAGGAGAAAGTCGTGATGGGTGAATAATGTCACTGTCGGGAGAACGATAACTTCTGATACTTCCCGGTCGTTTATGCCGCGGAAGGGGGTTGACTTGAGGGACCCCACCCCGAGTCTCTGACTCAAAAGTCTGACCTGCGAGACAACAGGATACCAGTTGCTCGGATGAGACTGAAAAGCCTCCGAGAGCTCCCAGTAACGGCGACTTGTTTCATATCGACGGTGCCTTGTGTCTACAGGGCCTCATGATCCTCTCCTAGTTGCCTTCAAAGTGGCACGTGAGAAGCCTGACGGACCGAGTTATACTCAATACTGGGTGGAATCTTCCGGCGAGTGTTGGGAAGGTTCAGAGATCACATAGAGACCCGGTGGTTGGCAGCTGAACGAACAGTAGTTCCGCACAGAGCAGTTACTCACTTATGCAATGCGTACCGGAGATATGTCCAATGTGGTTCAATGTTGCCTAGTGAGTGGAGACCTAGACAATAGGCAAGCGTTCACTGGTGGGTGTAAAGCGTCTGTGGCCATGCAAGTTCGGAGACTTCAATTCGTGGTTGGCAGTGAAGTGTACTCCCACCAAAACGCACAGCGATCTTGACACATAACAGCGCATGATTGGGATCCACACAGGTGCTAAAGATTGGTTTGTAATCTTGGAAACACCCACGCCACCGGAAGATGACGATCGTGTGGTAAGTTTGTGTCGACGAGCGATTCGGCGATGGAGGTCACCAGGTGGCACATTGACGCCTAGAACGTCGAAAATTAGTACTTGCCAGAAACAGACCGTTATCAGCACAGAGCTGCAACAAACGTTCACCTGTTGTCTGTTCGACGAGTACCGTAAGAGTGTGGGCCACCTAAGTCACGCTCGTCAGCGCTTAGTTTGCCTACTTGAGCGTTCCAAGTCTCCAGCTAGTACTACAATGTCTGTGTGCCGCGTGACGTGGAAGGTAAGTGAGCTGGTGATAAAAATCATATTTGACTGAGTCTGAACTACAACTGTGAGATCATATGTCGCAATAACAAACAGACAGCGTTTGTGATGGGCACCTCTCGATGCTCTAAACATAAGCTCGAGTCTGACTGCGCAAAGACGGCAGTTGACAAGTATCCAACCAAGCATTGCCTTCTCTAATCATGTACTCACGTTAATTCCGGCATAGACTTGATCGGTGGCTGGAGCCACATTGTCTTCAGATAAGCGCATATTGTACGCACGTACTGAAGCGGACTGACGGAAATTAAAGATATAGCATTGAGCTAGAATCTTGAAGTCGTGTTTCAGCAAGACAACAGATGTCGGTGGCAAAGGTTTCCAACGAACGTGCGAGAGCTGTCTGGTGGTCTATTTGCGTGTGTTCGAACATTAAAAGTGGCAAGCTTAAATGGTGTTTGGGGGGCGAGTAGGGGTTTGTGTTCATCAGGTAAAAGAACCCTGGTGTTTGACACAATCGCTCTGGTTATACCTTTCGTCGCGAACGACAAGTGAGGTAAGTCTTTGGTATGTGCACCAAAACTGCATTGGGGGTCATCAAGTGAAGAATTAGATAACAAAAGGAGGGAAAACGAGACAAATTGGTTTGGCGGGGCAAAATGTGACATGGGGGCGAAGCCGGCCGCTGATGGCTCGGCCAGAGTTGTGACGAGAAGGCATAACAAAATTCACAATTAACGTATGCTTAGGTTCATAACTGTGGAGGAAAAATACTTCTCGGTTGCCCAGGCTGAAGAGGCCGGTTGGCTTGAGGAGCCTTACTCGCAGCCTTTGGTTCAAAAGAGATTTTCTCTATGAAGCGGCTAAGCGAAGCACGGAGTTCGCAGTTCATTGAGGTCCGGCGATCAGTAGTGGTTCGGTTCATACGCCTTTCGGATGGAGTTCATCCATCCAGGATGCCCAATGCACCTGCGAAAAGT
>LOND01001664.1:27856-43450 GCA_014220965.1 Paragonimus kellicotti | reverse complement strand
TGCGAACGTTGAAGGCACCTATATTAATTCGCGTTCTAGGTCTAAGCAAGGGACGAGGGAGGCCTGAAGTTGAAAGGAAAGAGACGGAACTTACCGGCTCAGTGTACACAGTAGCTACATCTGTTGTGGGACCTGTAGAGTAATTATCAGAAATGGAGGTGGGAGGGGCCTGAGAGCTAAATTTGATAGGACAGTGGGGGGGGTCAGCAGTAGCATGTTTTCGCCTATCCACCCTGCTGTATGCAGCAGATAGGGCGACCCGGTTTATACTGCGAGACGGCCGATGCAGTATGGAATTACTTGTGTTGTGAATATTCATGGTTGTGTGTGGGCTGAGATACTGCCAGGACGCCCAGACCTAGACAGAACGATTAGGGTTCTCAACCAAAGCCTTTGGCTCAAAAGCCTGTACCGCAAGGCAGCGGTTGGGTGGCAATGTACCAGAACTGGTACTTTTTCCGGAAAAAGATGCAACCTTCTTCCAACCCCCAACCTGGAGGACCAGGAGACTGGTTTGTCAGACCTCTACCTATTGGCCTGCCTGGTATGAGTGACTATCGGTGTGGTGGCCAAATCGTTAGTTTAGCCCAACAGATCATTGAGATGCGCAAGTCGTCACACCACCGGTCAACCCTTCGATTGTAATCAGCTGCCGAGGTAAAACCCTGCTGCACGAGTCCCACGCCAACATGACCGTGCGTAAGAATTAAGTCATCGTTGAGTCGTTGGAACTCAAAGGGATAGAGATTGAGAATATCTTGACTAGACTAATTGGAGAAGTGCCGCAAGCCAGTAACTATGTTGGTGGCTACTCGGTGAACATATCCGTCAGAAAATATCTTTCATTATCCCGTATACACGACCTGATTAACATAATCAAATAATGATACAATACAGACTCTGAACGCGTTTGAAAAACACGTCTGTCTGTACGGGATACGACTCTATCACTTCTTAGCGGCCATCTAGTGGTGATAAAAGAAGGTCAAACTGGACAGCAACCAAATCCCTTCCATTTTTTGAAGTCAACTTTTGCCGTATCTATTACATTCAGTGCACTATGTATCACGCGTAGGTTTCTGGAGTCGTCTCCGAACGTCATGGGTGCACAGTTGCTTTCGATCTGAGGGAGGCTGCGGTCATTCGACCAGCACGTATAACGGCTAAGGTCAATTTGAATGCATCGGGATCACAAGCATTCAAGTTTTTCAAGGCAGCAGCGTGAAGCAAAGTTTTGCTAAAAATTAGGCGGGAAGGTTATTGCTATATATATCTTGAAAAATAGTGGATCAAACAGGTATTCTTGAGGAATTCCAGCGCAGATCGTAGAAAGAGAAGAAAGACCCGATCCAGTTTTTACTCTGAAAGTTCCATTACTAAGACAGGGTATAGTCCAGTGGGCGGCCTCTCTTTGTACCTCATAGGCTTTTGGCTCGTGTACAAGTGGTTTAACGACCACTCTGTCCACTAGGTGAGCTTCATGCGTAATACTTAAACCGATCAGGAATGACGCCTCTACTGGACGATGCCTCGTGGGCTGTTCGACATGTCGTTTTTTGGAAGGAATCCAAGTTGTCAAAGATTTTGAAATTCCGCAGTCCAAGTCCTGATGGGAAACAACCATCCAGTTGAGTTTGGCTGCATTGGAATCACCCATCATGAGAAGATGGAACAAAAGCTGTACAGTAGAGAAAAGGTCATTGACTGCAAAGTTGCCTCTGTCCTCGCATGTGCTGGTTGACGGCGAACAATAAATAATGCCAAAAGCAGGCGTGTTACGACCATGGAGCTGAAGTTTGAGCCAGACTGCGTCACGTTTTTCCGGGGAGATGCAATCATTTGTGACAGTCAGGCCGGGGAGTTTCCGGCTTAGAGAGAAAGCGGGGTCTGCAATGCGTCCACGGGAGCATTCTGATTGGTACAGTGAGTATTGAGGACCCTGTTGCTCATTGTCATTGATATTCACGGCAAACCAGGTCCCGATAAAGCAAGACTATGAGGGTTAGTGTCGTGAAGCAACTTTCTGTTCCTTGGCAGTTTGTTTAGAAGGCTCAGACGGTTAGTATACATGCATGTTGTTGCTATTTCCTCATTTGGCTGAGTACAACAAGGAGCAGAAGTGCACGGGAAAAAGCTTGAGTAAGCGATCCTGGTAACAGGTGAAAATATGTTGACGGTTGCGGATTTTCGTACGCCTTGTTGGAGAATAACGGTCGTTCCATCACAGCTCGAGGTTAGGTGACCGTTCCTATGGCACACTTCGTCCGCCTTTGTTGGTCCAAGGAACGCGGCCTTTCAACCGCTTTTGCTTTCCAAGATACTGAAGGGTGGTTTCGCACTCGCGAAACTTCGGATGGCGCTTTAAATTGGGGAAGAACTTTAGTAAAAAGTGATCGCAATCCACTCCAAAAAAACGTTGTTGCAGAGAGCCACACATGAGCCTTTCTAGATGTTGGCGATGGCCCCAGCAGACCTACAGAGCAGTCGAGCTTGAAGTGGAAGTATCGCAGGATGTATAGTCGTAGTCTACACCACCTTCCGGGCTACGCCTTCAGAACGATACAGCTATACGGGTGGATATCCATCCAAGGGAATGAAGGTATTCACCTCTGTTACGTTTGTAGGTGCGTGGGTTGATTTCTTTGAGGACACTGGTCTCCAGCTGAAAGTGAAGATTAAGGCTTTCACTTTTGTTTGGATCAGCTTCGAAGCGTGATATTGTTCTAATAGGGTGGAAGCGCTTCTGCCACTCTTGTTATGAGCAATCCAGTGAGACTCTGTGGATTAGAGTGATTTTTCTCAGTTTCTACCGTTTTGTCTAGCACTGCTTGCATACTTACCTTCGCGGATAACGTCACACGAATTGGTAGCTTTAGAGCAGTCTGCTAGCTGAAAACAGGTTTGTTATATCCAGAAGGAGGCAGGTATCCAACGCCGTCCTGGCTTGTTCACCTGGGGAGGATGCGGTCAGAATTTGCATCCGACAGACGAGCCTGCTCCTCAGGGCGCCCTGTTTGTCAAGGTAGTGGCGGCCTCTTAAATTCGACCAACGGACTGGGTCACTACCTCACGAGCAACCGCCACATCCGGGAGGTCGTTCGAATGGCTGAACTCTCATTTCGCGTCAGATGATGCTTTTAATTTTCCTGCCGGAGCTACTTCTACCTTGACCACATGCCGTTCGATGCAACTCTTAGATGCCTTGCAGGTACACTCGATCGCGTCTCGTTTTTGCATACTAGTGACGGCGAGTGACGTATCGGGTACGAGACCGGACGGGGTGTAACTTTCTCGGAAGAGGTAGCTGATATAGATAAATGGCCTTCTTGAGGAAGTGGGCAGATTACATTCGTCCTTTTCAGGGTCAGTACACTTGAAACGTTACCACCATAGGCACGCCTGGCACCGCAAACCGTTGTGAACAGCCATGCGGCGGTCAAGTCGACCACAAACACTTGCCACCTCCGATCCACCAATACTGCAGCACCTCGGGCGTGGAATAAAACGGTAAATATCAGCGTTATCGAGGGCGATCAATAATGAGGGCAATGGTTGAGGCGAGGAAGTATTGAGAACTAGCACATGCCTGAACATATAGTAGCCGACAAAATTGAGGCATTGAACAATGACGGAACTTGTGTGAATTTGATTCGTAAGATATGGATAATCAATAAAAACGGGACCACAGTGACAACATACAATTGCATTCAAAATCAAGCTACTCGCCAGAGTCATGCTATCGATGGATTGGCGGCAAAATTACAAAGAAAGAGAGTTTGAGAAATCCACGTATTGATGTAGTAAATCACAATCTCCTAAAGGACTGGCTGAAATGAAGAGAGAAAATGCACAGTGATAGAGCCAAGCTTCCAAATGTCGATCAAGCACGGGTGAGAAATTTGTTGCATGAGTAGCCAATACGACACGGTGAGGAGGGAAAGGCCATGTAGGCTTTGAAATCCATTATGATCGTCCCTAGTTTGAGCAGATAAATAAATTTTACGCCCAGTTTAATTAACCGGCATCCTGGATCAAAAGACATTAGCATCAAAAAGGCTAGCGCCGGATGACATCTAGACTGATGATACCCTGATGAAATCGGGCCCACCAGCTTCAGTTTTCCTCAACGGTTTTAATCTCTGAATCCCGGATTGTTCTCTTACCAAGACACCACACAATTTCTAAGTGCGAATTTTTCGGGAGAGAGAGTATCCGGATGGCAGCTTCATTCCCGAGGTGTGGGCAAATAAAACTGCCGCGAGTAAGCCGAAAATAACGGGGTCAAACCTGCTAAAGGGAGGTCTGGGTAATTCTAAGGAAGTGCTAAGGAAGTGCATCTTTGCATTCCTTCTAACGTTCGAAGAGCTCGAACAAACTATCTTATCAGGGGTTCTTGGGACATTCTCGACAATAAGCGTTCGAGGCAGGAAGCTGCAGGAACAAGTCGATTGCGCGGTGCGAGTGTAACTGCTAGCGCAGGATTCATGCCTAGATGTCAACAATAAACGTCAGTTGTACGGAGCACACTCCAACTTGTGTAATGCTGTGTTCTACTGACCGCTCCAGTGAACAACGTTTAGGCATCAGATGTGCTTTTGCATCAACAGCTGCCCGGCCCGAAAGAGTTATGGCATGAACAACGTCTGAGTACGGAGCATGCACTAATACTGGCGGCTACCATAACCGGTTGACGTGTCTCACGAACAACACCTAAATTCGGTTTGTAGTACGGATGTTGAGGTAAAGTACCTGTGAAGTTGGTGTGGTACATTTATCTCAGAAACATTTGAGAGTTTTGAGATACATGATGTTCGTGCCCTTTGGTTTCTGTCCTATGAAATCGCGAGCGGATTATTTTCTTCCACCAGGGCACCGAATTAATATTTTAAACGTTTACTTACATCGGCCAACCAGTACACTTTACAATGATCAGCGGAAATCTTGAATTGGCAAGCCTCGATGGAGTACTTCTGTTCGAAGGCCACACGACGTGAGTCGAGTCCAACTGAACACCATAACGTTAACGGAATTATTTTCTGTAGCTTGCCGTCGATGGAGTAGGACATATTTCACATTTCAACCATACCATATTAACCAGGGACAAAGCAAATATCTGTAGAGGTTGCGTGATATCATTTTCAGTAATATCATTCCTTCGTCTAACGTCAGTCTGAAGCACTAAAAGGGAAAGATATTAGGTGAATAGTCGTGGTAACTGGAAACAGTAAAACTTATCCTTGACCTTCGTCCGTGTCAGTATTAGTTGCAGAGCATGAAGCAAACGAACTGTGGCCTAGAATCGTAACTCCATTTCGTTCTTCATAATCACATTGAATTAGGTGCACCTGCAAAACGGAAACATGCATTCCATCCAGGAGCTCACATTAAAAGAATTTCCCCAACGTACAGACTACAGTGGGAGCCAACAATACGCGTTACCGAAAAGTGGGAAAAGCACTATCTTAACGGCACTGGCATTACTGAAGAATTTCTAGTCCTTCCCTTTCGACAGCTGTGCGTGATCTTCACCTCTACATGGAATCCGAAATCCCTACTACTGATCAATAATCAAAAGACCACTCAACAAGTTAATTATTTCTGTGATTTCGACTTGGAGATGAGTCCTTATCGAAGGGTCATGCATTGGAGTTAATAAAGCAGTTACTGTATTTTCTCTCGAAGCGATTGAGAAACATGATTATTACGCACAAGCGAAAGTAGTTGAGTGTTTACATGTGATATTTCGGTCAGGCCTAATGTGATGTCAGCGGCGCAGTGGTCAACACGGTTGCTTCATAAAAAAGTGGCCGGAGTTCCAGTCTCGGCCGTGACAAGGGTATGCACTATTGACGAGTTCTAATGAGAGCGAAAGTCGAATCTGGTGCTTCTTTTCGAGAGAAGACGACAGGAAAGTCTAGGTGAAGAAGAGAGCCGTGACCAATTGCGGGTGGTATTCAATTTGTATGAAAACCAGTATCTCCTACTTCATCGACAAATATCAATGTTAACCTTGGAGTTTCTCGCTAAAGTTTGCATCACACGTGAAGGATGCACCACTTGTTTGCACCTTTTATGGATGACTGATGGGGAGAAACTCCACCCACTAAGGCGTGTTTCATTGTAGTTCATAACAGAGAAGCCTTCCTAATAAACCAACGTAATGCACGAAATCAAACCCCTCGGCATAATCAAGGCATGCAGCATCATTGGCATGGTTTCGATCATCTGCTTTGTTCCATTGACCTTTGGCCACCATCAGATTCGTGGTGTGAGAAAAAACGTTGTGAAAACAGTGCTGCGTACTAATGAAGAAATCCCATGAGGACAGATAGCTATAGAGCCTCCGTATAGGGTTACCTTTGGAATGTTGGAGATGCTTGGTAGCGAAGCGGGTGGTAATAGCTGGGGAGACTACATCCACTGTCATCGACAACTAGCGCGGTTCCCAAAGGCCTTCAGCCATTTGGAAGTGGTCTTTGGGTAGTAGACTGGGTAACCAGTGGACTAAAAAATGAGCCAGTTGTTTAGCAGCCAGCAGTGTGACATGGGAAGGTATATCATCACGGTCGACAAATATGTCTGAGTTCGGCCAGTGATGATAAAAAAGCATCCACTGCGCGAGCGCCATGAGGCTCATTTCTGGAACAAATCTCAGGAATCCGAGGCAAATGCGCAAAGGTGCTTTGGTCTCAAGCCTGATGGACTTGAAATTTGAGATTCCTAGGCATTTGTTTTGAGGGTTGACGACATATCGAAAAAGTCTAGCTGGGTCGGTGACAGTGTTTGATGGGACGTTTCGAAAGACGACGACGCTCTGCGCGAGTTACCAATGTATACTGATTATTTATGGCAACGCAAAACTGTTGCTCGTATTCAAATTCAGATAACCGTTGGCACGTTCAAACATTTCACTGCTTAAGAACGAGTTTGAGAGTGCGACAGAGTAGTTAATCTGGGGGCTTATATAGTTCAGTTGTCCCCAGCGATGTAGACTCACCGGCGATCCTGAAACTAACGATAGGTAGCCTTACATGGAAGTCGTCGGTAAACTGATGAGGGATGAAGCATCTCAAAGTCTGCGTTGTGGAATTGCCGCACAATTTTTCGTCTCTCATTTTGCGGAGGTTCCTGGGATCACCAGCCTTTTAACGTGTGGGACCGATGTAGCATATGAGGCAAGATTAAACGATTAACTAATTGAACAGTACGGGCTGAGCGACAATTCCGGAAGATTATCAACAATCGGTTCCTCGTTTCGGATATATATTTCGGAGAGTATGGATGGATGGCATGGACAGTGTTTTGCCGAGTGAAGCCGGAGATGTGCCTTGTGACACCCGAAGTCCCGATTGTGTTAGGAAAATGCGCTGACATGGAGCTCTCGAAATCCGGCTACGAGGAAGCCTGGAAACTCATTTCTGGCAATTTGAACGCCTCCTTCGGGAGGATGCGTTAAAAGCCCACGGCAGTTACAATTCCGAACCCACATGCTAATGGACTGGCCTGTGTACTAGTGGACGATGGACGACAACCACCAACTTATTATCAGAACCGTTCGTGCGAATCACACTGAAAACTGTTTCCGGACTCGCATCAAATAAGAAGTTACTGAGTCATATGCCTAGAAAGTAAGTCGGACGCTGATGGTCGACCCACCACCCCAACTTCCTTTTGGTCAGCGAGGAATAGAACCATGTTTTGTGCAGCAAACTCACACTCCAGATAGACAGTGGTTATTCACAATCGAGTTGTGGCAACAAAACGGAGCTTTGTAGAAGGAGAATTTTACGAATCTCACCTAGTTAATGGACTAAACTAAGCGCACTAGCTATCCGCATTTAATATGGACACAGTAAACAAAGGAGCCTTATTCTTGGGCTTCGGACGAGGCAATTCATTGGGGACGCAGGCATGAAGATTGCAACGGATTCCACAGCATCCGGATGCTGTAAGTTTCTAACATCATCACATTCTAAATAAGCACCAAAAGGCGATTGGTACCAGTTCCCTTTATTTAATTTTCTTTGATGCACTCGGGCTGAATTATTACGTTACCAGGGATGAGATGACCTCCGCGACTTGAGGCGCAGAATCCGATAAATTTATTGTTTTCGGACGTTCGCCAGTCCATGCACAAGTGATGAGAATTTTCGATGGTCGTTGTCATAATTGGGCCACTATTGAAAGAACCAAAGAAATCCCCAAAGATGAAAATATGAGACCGAATAATGACCCACCTTTTAAGCCAACATAAAAACGAATGGTTAAGGTGACTGTGATAAGCTAGAAGGAACGAATATCCTTAGACGCTTCACCGTTGAAACTTCAAAAAGGGGAAAATCTCCCGGATAGCACTGCTGCCTGAGGCCAAAATGCAACTTTGAAACTTCACATTTTGCCGGATTAAGAGAGAGGCCATTCGTCTGCGACTTTGAAAAAGCCAGCATATTCACCTGAGGATACTGTACGTCACAGTACAATGTCATCTGTCTATGGAGGAATGAGAATTTACAAGAGTTCGGTTAGTTCACCGTTGAAAAGTATGCATAATCAGGGTCCGACGGAAACAGTCTCTCAAGTCTGCCCAAATAAACACGCATGCACTGTGGCAAGTGATGTACTTAAGGACACAGAATCAACGTTCAGACAGATGGTCACTGTTTCAGAATATTAAAATAACGGAAAAGCCGTAGAACGGAGTCTGAAACCGAGGATAGAGTAAGCAATCTTTTCGGGAAATATGACCCCGGTATAGAGACTGTGGACGAATCAGTGTGCCAATCGTCCACCGCGAAGATGAGCTTGATCAAAAAAGTGCTTTCGCTTTGAGTCACTTTGGACGACAAGTAAGAAGCAGTGCGACCCTAGGCTCACTTACTCAGCTCAACAAGACCCGCAGACAAAACGGGAAAGAGCAATCGACCTGTAGTTATCAGGGTCACTGCGACATCCGCCCTCGTGAACGAGGGAAATGATTTCACAGGAATTCGCGCGATGTTGGTTATTTTTTCCAGGCAATACAATCTATGACGCAAGTATACATTTATTATGGTGCAGTGGAAAAACTTGGTGATAAAAATGTGATCTCTTCATATTTTCCCACTTAACACGTGAGATCGCCTTCCCTTTCTTACTCCCACAAACATCTGCTATGCGAGGAAATTTCCGCGATGAATGGACGTTAGAAACCCCGTATTGACCGAGCAGTTCGCGAGATTTTCAACTTTTTGACGTTTTCGAACAATCGAAGAAGTCCTGCGCTGGAGTTTGCTCAATTCTTCGCCGGATTTTGGAAATTCCCGTCCTCCATTGCTCTGGCTGAATTACTTCAACAGTTTTCAGAAGCCTATCATGTTGAACAGCAGAGAAATCCTTCGAAGTTGAGTTTGCACTTGTTTCATGGCGTGGCTTTGAAATATCTGAAGCTTCGCTTTCTACATAACCTTGTATGAGAAAAATTAACGTGACACCTCATCTTAGGGGTTTAATTTTCGGAAAAAGCGGACTGTTTCTTTCTCTGGTGCGTGCATCAAAAGTTTGTAAACTGCGACCCTTTTCTCTCCGAGTACGTTTCCTTTCATCGGCAGATTCACTGGTTGTCTTATTGTATAACCATTTGTTGCTTCGTACCACCTGTTATCTGGCATGATCGTCCACATCCGAGCGTGTCTGTCACAAATGCGTTGAGGAATATACATTATTACATTGAGCTCCTTTCAGAATGGAGTAACCATCGAATTTCCATATGAGTTTGTTGTATACGGCTGGTGTACTCAGTGAACTCGATTCACTCCACAACACGACAGTTGTTAAGAGATTTACTGGCCGGGTTTGAGAGAGGGTTTGAACTTTAAAAATTGCAGCGCGAGGTTGCAGTGCGGTGGTTCGAGGCGAAAATGAGACATCTTTTGTTGTTTGCTCTCGTCAGTGCAAGTGTATACAACATCTGTATGATAGTCATTTGTTACATAACGCTTTAAGCTTAACGTGAAAGAAGATTAGTTTAGTAAAGGGTCCCGAAATGCCTTGATTGATTACTCTGTCCTACAGGGTAGATTAATACGACCGTGGCTTGTTGGGTATGTATACCTCAAGCATAATTCTGTGAGAGTGACTTTTGAAGCATTGACCAATACCTTTGACGGTGTGAGTAGTGTGGAACGATTGAAAACAGGCGTGATAAAATGTTGTGTTATGTTTATCCGTCACGTTCAGATGTTAGCAGGTCATTTTTAAAATTATTGTCTTTAGGTGAACATGGGCTACCGAAAAGTATGGAGGACTTAGTTGTTCTACAAACTGTACAAATAAGTGTATGCGGGAAATCCATGGACACAAAACTCGCACACCAAGAGAACCCATCAAAAGCCCATGAGAACAAAAGTTTCTTATTTAAGCGCATGCGTCAACTGATAAATTATAAGCCTTCAGCTGTTTCCCTGCGTCTATCCGACAGGGAGACTTTTTCGGTACCAGGGATGAGATGACCTCCGCGACTTGAGGCGCAGAATCCGATAAATTTATTGTTTTCGGACGTTCGCCAGTCCATGCACAAGTGATGAGAATTTTCGATGGTCGTTGTCATAATTGGGCCACTATTGAAAGAACCAAAGAAATCCCCAAAGATGAAAATATGAGACCGAATAATGACCCACCTTTTAAGCCAACATAAAAACGAATGGTTAAGGTGACTGTGATAAGCTAGAAGGAACGAATATCCTTAGACGCTTCACCGTTGAAACTTCAAAAAGGGGAAAATCTCCCGGATAGCACTGCTGCCTGAGGCCAAAATGCAACTTTGAAACTTCACATTTTGCCGGATTAAGAGAGAGGCCATTCGTCTGCGACTTTGAAAAAGCCAGCATATTCACCTGAGGATACTGTACGTCACAGTACAATGTCATCTGTCTATGGAGGAATGAGAATTTACAAGAGTTCGGTTAGTTCACCGTTGAAAAGTATGCATAATCAGGGTCCGACGGAAACAGTCTTTCGTGTCTGCCCAAATAAACACGCATGAGCCAGTTGTTTAGCAGCCAGCAGTGTGACATGGGAAGGTATATCATCACGGTCGACAAATATGTCTGAGTTCGGCCAGTGATGATAAAAAAGCATCCACTGCGCGAGCGCCATGAGGCTCATTTCTGGAACAAATCTCAGGAATCCGAGGCAAATGCGCAAAGGTGCTTTGGTCTCAAGCCTGATGGACTTGAAATTTGAGATTCCTAGGCATTTGTTTTGAGGGTTGACGACATATCGAAAAAGTCTAGCTGGGTCGGTGACAGTGTTTGATGGGACGTTTCGAAAGACGACGACGCTCTGCGCGAGTTACCAATGTATACTGATTATTTATGGCAACGCAAAACTGTTGCTCGTATTCAAATTCAGATAACCGTTGGCACGTTCAAACATTTCACTGCTTAAGAACGAGTTTGAGAGTGCGACAGAGTAGTTAATCTGGGGGCTTATATAGTTCAGTTGTCCCCAGCGATGTAGACTCACCGGCGATCCTGAAACTAACGATAGGTAGCCTTACATGGAAGTCGTCGGTAAACTGATGAGGGATGAAGCATCTCAAAGTCTGCGTTGTGGAATTGCCGCACAATTTTCCGTCTCTCATTTTGCGGAGGTTCCTGGGATCACCAGCCTTTTAACGTGTGGGACCGATGTAGCATATGAGGCAAGATTAAACGATTAACTAATTGAACAGTACGGGCTGAGCGACAATTCCGGAAGATTATCAACAATCGGTTCCTCGTTTCGGATATATATTTCGGAGAGTATGGATGGATGGCATGGACAGTGTTTTGCCGAGTGAAGCCGGAGATGTGCCTTGTGACACCCGAAGTCCCGATTGTGTTAGGAAAATGCGCTGACATGGAGCTCTCGAAATCCGGCTACGAGGAAGCCTGGAAACTCATTTCTGGCAATTTGAACGCCTCCTTCGGGAGGATGCGTTAAAAGCCCACGGCAGTTACAATTCCGAACCCACATGCTAATGGACTGGCCTGTGTACTAGTGGACGATGGACGACAACCACCAACTTATTATCAGAACCGTTCGTGCGAATCACACTGAAAACTGTTTCCGGACTCGCATCAAATAAGTAGTTACTGAGCCATATGCCTAGAAAGTAATTCGGACGCTGATGGTCGACCCACCACCCCAACTTCCTTTTGGTCAGCGAGGAATAGAACCATGTTTTGTGCAGCAAACTCACACTCCAGATAGACAGTGGTTATTCACAATCGAGTTGTGGCAACAAAACGGAGCTTTGTAGAAGGAGAATTTTACGAATCTCACCTAGTTAATGGACTAAACTAAGCGCACTAGCTATCCGCATTTAATATGGACACAGTAAACAAAGGAGCCTTATTCTTGGGCTTCGGACGAGGCAATTCATTGGGGACGCAGGCATGAAGATTGCAACGGATTCCACAGCATCCGGATGCTGTAAGTTTCTAACATCATCACATTCTAAATAAGCACCAAAAGGCGATTGGTACCAGTTCCCTTTATTTAATTTTCTTTGATGCACTCGGGCTGAATTATTACGTTACCAGGGATGAGAGTTTATGTTTGAGGGGGCAGTTTGGGACATTGTCAGAATCGTTGGTGGAACCGAAGAAGATGGAATCGCAGGTCACATCATTTTCTTTGGCCTCTGTTCTACTAACCATTAAGGTAGGCAAGTTTGTTATGCATGGCAGGTTAGAAAGTAAGCTATGATGGGCAGAAGAAAACGATGGTTTGATAAGTGCCCCATTATCTTGCACGGGATTTTATCAAGGCTTATTGACTGGTGACTAGCCGGGGGTTGCTGGTCACTCGCCTCGAGGATGGGCATGATCGTCTCCTTATTTCATGCATTAGGAAGGATGCCAGTCCGTTGTGTCCTGCTTGACCTTATAAGGGAGTCTGTTAGAACAGCAGCTGTTCCGGTGATAATCCTGTGGTGGATTTTGTCGAGACCAATCACACTATGTGAATTAACCTTGAATAAAAGGCCTTCAACATCTAGCACAGAAAAGGTACCAGAAAGATTTGGTTTCCGGAAGCTCCATAGTGGTGGAGTTGGGTAGCGGTGTGGCAGTGCAACGTTAGGAAAAACTCAACAGAACTCCTCAGATAACTCGGCCAAAATGAGAGGTTCCGAAAAAGTCTCCCTGTCGGATAGACGCAGGGAAACAGCTGAAGGCTTATAATTTATCAGTTGACGCATGCGCTTAAATAAGAAACTTTTGTTCTCATGGGCTTTTGATGGGTTCTCTTGGTGTGGCGAGTTTTGTGTCCATGGATTTCCCGCATACACTTATTTGTACAGTTTGTAGAACAACTAAGTCCTCCATACTTTTCGGTAGCCCATGTTCACCTAAAGACAATAATTTTAAAAATGACCTGCTAACATCTGAACGGTGACGGATAAACATAACACAACATTTTATCACGCCTTGTTTCATCGTTCACACTACTCACACCGGTCAAAGGTGAGTCAATGCTTTCAAAGTCACTACTCA
This sequence comes from Paragonimus kellicotti, assembly GCA_014220965.1. Classification (NCBI taxonomy): domain Eukaryota; kingdom Metazoa; phylum Platyhelminthes; class Trematoda; order Plagiorchiida; family Troglotrematidae; genus Paragonimus; species Paragonimus kellicotti. The sequence goes on along the minus strand of LOND01001664.1, from coordinate 29,933 downwards.
CAGTTATGCTTGAGGTAATACCCAACAAGCCACGGTCGTATTAATCTACCCTGTAGGACAGAGTAATCAATCAAGGCATTTCGGGACCCTTTACTAAACTAATCTTCTTTCACGTTAAGCTTAAAGCGTTATGTAACAAATGACTATCATACAGATGTTGTATACACTTGCACTGACGAGAGCAAACAACAAAAGATGTCTCATTTTCGCCTCGAACCACCGCACTGCAACCTCGCGCTGCAATTTTTAAAGTTCAAACCCTCTCTCAAACCCGGCCAGTAAATCTCTTAACAACTGTCGTGTTGTGGAGTGAATCGAGTTCACTGAGTACACCAGCCGTATACAACAAACTCATATGGAAATTCGATGGTTACTCCATTCTGAAAGGAGCTCAATGTAATAATGTATATTCCTCAACGCAGTTTTGACAGACACGCTCGCATGTGGACGATCATGCCAGATAATAGGTGGTACGAAGCAACAAATGGTTATACAATAAGACAACCAGTGAATCTGCCGATGAAAGGAAACGTACTCGGAGAGAAAAGGGTCGCAGTTTACAAACTTTTGATGCACGCACCAGAGAAAGAAACAGTCCGCTTTTTCCGAAAATTAAACCCCTAAGATGAGGTGTCACGTTAATTTTTCTCATACAAGGTTATGTAAAGCGAAGCTTCAGATATTTCAAAGTCACGTCATGAAACACGTGCAAACTCAACTTCGAAGGATTTCGCTGCCATTCAACGTAATGGGCTTCGGAAAACTGTCGAAGTAATTCAGCCAGAGCAATGGAGGACGGAAAGTTCCAAAGTCCGGTGGAAGAATTGAGCAGACACTAGCGCATGACGTCGTGGATTGCACGAAAACGTCAAAAAGTTGAAAAGCTCGCGAACCGCTTGGTCAATACGAGGTTTCCAACGTCCATTTATCGCGGAAGCTTTCCTCGCAAAGCAAATGTTTGTGGGAGTAAGAAAGGGAAGCGATCTCACGTGTTAAGTGGGAAAATATGAAGAGATCACATTTTTATCACCAAGTTTTTCCACTGCACCATAATAAATGTATACTTGCGTCATAGATTGTATTGCCTGGAAAAAATAACCAACATCGCGCGAATTCCTGTGAAATCATTTCCCTCGTTCACGAGGGCGGATGTCGCAGTGACCCTGATAACTACAGGTCGATTGCTCTTTCCCGTTTTGTCTGCGGGTCTTGTTGAGCTGAGTAAGTGAGCCTAGGTCGCACTGCTTCTTACTTGTCGTCCAAAGTGACTCAAAGCGAAAGCACTTTTTTGTCAAGCTCATCTTGGCGTGGACGATTGGCACACGATTCGTCCACAGCCTCTATACCGGGGTCATATTTCCGAAAAGATTGCTTACTCTATCCTCGGTTTCAGACTCCGTTCTACGGCTTTTCCGTTATAATATTCTGAAACAGTGACCATCTGTCTGAACGTTGATTCTGTGTCCTTAAGTACATCACTTGCCACAGTGCATGCGTGTTATTGGCAACAACAAGACTGTTCCGTCGGACCCTGATTATGCATACTTTTCAACGGTGAACTAACCGAACTCTTGTAAATTCTCATTCCTCCATAGACAGATGACATTGTACTGTGACGTACAGTATCCTCAGGTGAATATGCTGGCTTTTTCAAGTCGCAGACGAATGGCCTCTCTCTTAATCCGGCAAAATGTGAAGTTTCAAAGTTGCATTTTGGCCTCAGGCAGCAGTGCTATCCGGGAGATTTTCCCTTTTTGAAGTTTCAACGGTGAAGCTCCTAAGGGTATTCGTTCCTTCTAGCTTATCACAGTCACCTTAACCATTCGTTTTTATGTTGGCTTAAAAGGTGGGTCATTATTCGGTCTCATATTTTCATCTTTGGGGATTTCTTTGGTTCTTTCAATAGTGGCCCAATTATGACAACGACCATCGAAAATTCTCATCACTTGTGCATGGACTGGCGAACGTCCGAAAACAATAAATTTATCGGATTCTGCGCCTCAAGTCGCGGAGGTCATCTCATCCCTGGTAACGTATCAATTCAGCCCGAGTGCATGAAAGAAAACTAACTAAAGGG
>LOND01001664.1:8191-19029 GCA_014220965.1 Paragonimus kellicotti | reverse complement strand
TACAGCTTAGCTTATTAATTATCAGTGGCCGTTTTTATTTTTGCAAAAGCAAGAGAGGACAATTGTTTTCTATGAAGTCCGTGAGCCCCTTTTCTCACTTTTCTGGTGCTTTTCATAGTAATAGACTAGGCCGAGCTATGAGGTGGAATTTGTGCAATTCACAGTTAGGACAGCACTTCGGGGCTTACTCAGGTGGCATAATGAAAACGACAAAATTTATTTGATTACTAAGGACGGACGTATGTATGGCGGTATTTGTATATGCGGACTAGAACAACTGTCTCCCTCTCTGAGTGTATGCTGACAAAATATCTGTAGAGAATCAAGCCGTCTTGTAGTCGGTAATAAGTTTCGAACTTTTGAACAATATATTTAACGTTGTGAATAATAGTTAAGTCTAATTGGAAGATTCCATTTCACGCCGTACTGACAGTTTTCTCTCAGGTGTCGGCAGGTCCGTTTTCAAAGATATCGTCTCCAAATGAACAGAATTTGAAAACTGACATGACGTGAGATAAGGTCGAAAGATGTTCAAGGTGTATTTCGATTGGGGCTGTTTTTTTATGGCTGTAATTCCACACAAGGGTTTGTTCGACTTATAAGGAAACATTGCCGTGAAAAATCGAAACATAGCTGCCTGCGAGCTCTTACGACCGGTAAAGTAAGCTTTCTGCCTCCGAAGCTGTTTTTCCCACTATCCCTTATATGAATCGCAAAATTACCGGCAAACGTTTTTACCGAAAATTGAATTTGTACATGCGTCAGAGCTGCGCCAAATTTTTCTATCACCACAGGGTTGAGAAGCATTGGTGGGTTTAAACTAAATTAATCTTTTTCAAGAGTGTTTGGCACGGTAATATTGGTGAGACAAGTTGTGTTTCCAAATAGTGGAACCGCATATATTCTGGGAAGAGTTTCAGACCTAGTGGCACGATGCAGGTGGAAACCTTGCGCGTTATTTGTGGGAGCATGCTTTGAAGCGGTCTTGGCACAGGTATATCCTAATGAATTGATATTAACACGTTTTTCATCGGCAAAGGCGGAATTGGAGAGTGGGCCTGAAAGGTGGATTGGAAGAGGTGGCTGGTTTGCCAGGTAACGCAACTAATGGAAGAGTTTTGAATAACAATTTTTCCGCAGCTTTGATATGCTCATGCGCAACGACACACACAGAGGGAATAGCAGCATACAAGGATATTGTTAGCATATCAGCACTTAATAAGTATGTAGAACGGTGAGAGGCAACGATTAGGTCCTCGTCAGTACCACCGGTTTGCTGAATTTCCGCGATGTTGAACGTAGTGGACAAGACAAATACATCAGGTGAGTTTAACAGCAGATGCTTTCGGCAGGCTGATAGACTCGGGAATCGTTATCGTGTAGCAGATAGGTAGTGATAACAGAATAACCAGAATTACCTCCGCATTGGAAAACCAATACGGAGTGGTAAAGCCACTACGGCGCCCAAAATGACAAAACGACCATTACAACTGATAAGTCATCACAAGCGAAAGTGGTTGAGCGTTCACATATGATAATTCGGTCGTGCCTAATGTGAGGTCAATGGCGCAGTGGTCAACACGGTTGCCTCATGAAAAGCGTGGCCGGAGTTCTAGTCCCGGCAGTGGCAAGGATATGCACTACTGACGAGCTCTAATGAGAGCGAAACTCGAGTCTAGTGCTTCTTTTCGAAAGGGGCCGACTGGAAAGTCTATGGGAATGCGACAGCTGCGATCAATTGTGGGTGATGTTCAACTTGAATATTTTAAATTGCAAACCGGCAACTGACACAAAAATAAACTAGTAATCTATGCAGTGATTGCTTGCGTTCTTCAAACCCACGCGTTCCCTTTGCTTACTGACCAAAAGCACGATCTGATTCTCCACCTGTGCAGTCGCTGGGCCTATATGACGTCATGCTGTCAGCTCACACATTTTGAGGTCCTTGAAAAAGCAGGTTATGAATTGGATGTCAGAGGTTCCTTAGTGTTTTCTACCCATTGTACTGTTGCTCCATGAAGTCAAACACAACACACTGCCATCACTTCCTTCAATCGTGCATCATCATTCCACGGGTATAAAAGTTCACCACTTATTATTTGTCGATCCCAAAATAAAAGTTGCATTCGCGTTTTTGTAACAGTTGGTACACTGACATTAACCTTGCCGGCATTTACAGATGAGACTTTCTTCAGGCTCCCTTCGCTCTCTGTCACGAACTCAGACATTTGTAACCTTGGCGAGAAGTGGGACCGGGATCGCTATCCACTGCAGAACCCTCGTTAACCGTTGGATTGATGACGATTAACCTCGCATGGTCAAGGGCCTCAATCTGTCCCAACAGCTTTGTATGTGGCATACTGATAATCCGATTGCCCAATGAAGACAGAAATGAGCAGAGTATTTCATCCATACGGATTTGTCCGGATTAGTAGTTTCGAAAGAGGTGAGTCTCAGTGGATGCGCAAGTGTCTTTTCACTCGGTCGCAACGCCTGTTCAGATAAATTGTCTTAAGTTACCAACACCCGTCCCTGGATAAACCTGTGTTAATCAAGCAATCGGAAGGAACTGGCCCATATTTCGAAGGTTGTCAAATTCCATCATCTTGTACTTCTGACTTTCGTGAAGGTTATTGGCGTCAGGGCTTACTTCTCTAATTGGAAAAATTTTCCGTTATTTAGTTGGTCCACCATTTCGTGACCTTTGAAGGATAACCAAACGAAATCTCACAAACGGTCATTTGCCCCACCTACTCTAAAGTTGATTGCGGTTACACTCATTAGGACCCAATCCTCTCTCATCCAGGTACAAATTGCTACCGTCTTCCAACTCTTTCATGGTCGTCAACAATATCAAAGGTTTTTCTTCATACTGCGCGCAACCTTAATTCGGTCCGTAACGACACAACTGAGTCTACTATATTGTATTGCAATCTGGCCGCATTGGTTTTTCAAACCTTTTACTCTATACTGTAATCCATAACGTCCGGTCTGCTTGAAGTTTTCATTCATTTTTTCCATTCATTCCTGTTTAACGCTCATGACCTTATTAAATATTTTGACTTCCCTAATACGCTTCATATTTATTGCATTTGCAAGTGGTTAAAAGCATTGTTTGAAGATTTCCGTTATGAAATCCACGCCGTGTGTTTTTGTCAATTGCTTTTCGTTACTCAGTTGAACACTACATTGGTAACTTGTATATTACTGCTTACCTGGATGCAATGGCATACTAGCCGTCAGGTAATTGTGGCACGATTTTTATGTCCTGATATTTCCTGACCCTCTTATACCTACTGGGTGCTAGGAATTGTATATTTTTTTCCAGCACGGCTCGTGACTTTCAGGTATGTGTCGGTCACATCCACAGTATTTTTAGTGTTCTAGATATACTGCAGGAAAACCTCTAATCAAGTTGGTTCACACTAAGTAGTGTTACATATCACACGCGTCACTTGGAGCAATGCCGCGTTTGGACGCCACAAGACACCAGTTTCTATCGCATGGAAAAGTTTCCCAACCTTAATTCCTTGACTGAGTTAGTTCCAGAGACTTCGTGATTAATAAAACTGGTAGTGACGATAACAGCAGACTGAGAGCAGTACTCAATGGCTCTGGCTTTGTCCGCGAAAAGTGGCCGAGGCAACCCACAAAAAAGTAGTTTACGTGACAATCCGTATCCTCATTATATGGCGTTCCTGTATACTCAAGTTTAATATTCTGAATGGTAACTACCGGGCCGATATTCGTTAGCAGATCACTGGAAAACGCCGGATGGCGATGGCTGTCAGATGATTTTCTGGTTCATTTAGATTCTGCCGTTACCTAATTATTTCGTCGACACTGTGCTCGAGAACGTACGTACCAGCAGTCCAAACTTGGATCGCGCCCGGTTATTCTTATTTCTCATCCATTAATACTTTTTAAACATACATCTGTCGGCTTCCAGGATATGAGCCGGAGCTTAAGGCGGCTATCCAGCATTCTTTTTAGAATAGGCCGCAGCGAACACAATTTCCCCGTTAAGCTCGTTGGAACGTTCTGTAGATATTTGCCTGAACCCTAATTACTGATAGCTGTCAGTCTGACGTGGGAAGTTGAAGGTTCATAAACTCCCTTCTAATAGTATCAAGCATTTTAAAGTCGGATGAAGACAAAATTTTGTTGCAACCCGGAAGCGAACAAACTGTTCTGCCGGAAGCGGCCGTATGGACTGTTTCGCCATGACATTGAAAGACTGAACTTGAGCGACCAACAGTGGTTTACACTGCAGGCGCCACCTATCTGTTCCTAGGCGCCCAGCAGAACACCTCACGGCTCCCATCATGACACGCTGCCCTATTTTCACCTTATACCTATTGTACATGGAATTCATAAACTTGGCAGATATGTTTGTTCCCCTAGTGCCCATTTTTCTCTTTTTACTTGCACCTTAACGGGAACCATTCACTGGGTTAATTGTTTAGGCGAGTAAAAACATCAGTAATAACTTGTACGCTGGAAATTGTCACTAACATCGCGCACTCGCTTTCGGTTACGTTGCGTTATCGTTTTGTCTTAGTGCCCCTTAACGCATGGACTTCGTGGTTTGATAAGGTATCTATGATTCATTCACCTTGTTGCTCACAACGAAGCTTCATGATTTCACCAACTCTATCCTCAGCCTCCGGCGTTATCCAGCTGTTTTACCGAAAATTAGTGCTTCTTTGAATCAACCGCATCCAACCTCCCCCTTTGTAACGCAGTCTTCTGTATCCAAGGAAGGAAATATATAATGTTCCATCGCTTACGGCAACGACGCAGTCTTGATAATTGCAATCACACCAACCTCCGAAACTCACCAACCATCATGTTTCGCCACCTCAGAATCGCCTTCAGTTACCGTTTTTACCTGAGTGAGACCGTGCCATTACTAAGTAGAACGGAAAGAGGCGTTGGCACACTGATTCCCTCAGATTTCGTTTTCCGTGTAAACCGGTAATACTTTGTCACTCACTCCAGGGTTAATCTCAAAATGTGCTGCAGTACAGCAGCACGTTTACATTTGTCACTGAGCTACTTTTATTAGTTTAGAAGGCAGTTTTCAGGACAAATGCGTGCATCAGCTCAATGACAACCTGAAAAGTGAATCCGCACGGAGCCAGGTTACCAGATGTATCGAAGACTTTGATTCTCCCCTCTATTTGAAACTTCAACGGCTGTTGGAGCTGGATTCGTTAGAGTGTCGCTAGCTTTGTGACCCCCCATCCTGCTCCACACGATCCATCACCAACACTCTGATAGTGAGCCATATATATTCTGCCCCTGACTCCTCATATTCTCATATCGGACAGGGTACATTATTGCCAAGGGACAGTTTCACATTCACTCTCGATATTATTTCATACATGAGAAATTTCTCGTTTAGTACATTTCCGCAAGCCCACCAGGCAGCACGACCGTCTCATAAAGTTTTTCGATAGTCTCAGGGGTGTCTTTTAGAGTCTGAATGGTGTGTTCCAAAAACACTGGATAGGCGTTAGAAGTGGGTTCGGTGGGCATTTGGAATAACTCTGTCGCGAAAAGTTTCAGCATTCCGTGGAAATAAATGGCATTTCATATCAAATGCAATTAGGAAATTGTCTATTTCGTGTGCATAATTTTGCCAAATAATGTCACGCTAAGGGGAAATTATTTCAGTACCTTCTTTCTGCAGCTTCAAAACACAACTTCACTCTCGTGGTTGAACAACGGTTTCGTCGTCGACAGGAAGATAAATTTTGTTATTTTTATTGGACATCGAATTTAAGGAAAGGATATCAATACACTCCTATGAAATGAACTCCCACCATGTCGGACGGTTAATTTTTCATAAATGAACGTAATTGCCAAAATTCATTGAATTTTTGTTGATTGTCGTGCAATTAGACTTACGTATCTTTCGTGTTCACGCCTTTGAAAAAATAAAACAAACTACTTTCCAGCAATAGAATTAAACTATTTTAGAAACTGAAACGGCGCTACCGAATTGTAATGATTTTGGTAGTTCAAAATCCACGATTATCTCAATGACTACATAGGGACTTTCGGTCAAACGATACGATTGAGCCAATAAAGGAGATATATGAAAATACCAAAATAGGTACAAATGATAAAGATTACTTTTTGAGCAATATAGAATTCACTCGCCAGTGCGTTTAGGGCATCTAATCATGGGAATCGAACGATAGGAACACGGAGGGTGGACAGAAAAACCCAATGTCTAACTGTCCCAGGTACTTGGTTTGTTGGTCAGCTGACCGTACAGAACGCCGACTTACATTGACAAAAAGTAATCGAAACGCCGGAAAAGAGGAGAGTGAACACCTCCCGAGCAGAATTTAACCGGTAGTTTGTCAGGCAATTCTAGTTGCCCAATCCGGAGTCCACTTGAACCTAGCAGGACAAATACAGGGAAACGTGAGAAATCAGCGAAGAGCCTGTAAAGTTCTCCTGGCGTGCAGTGCTGAAGACCCGTAGGCATTCCAGATGTAGCGAGCCGACAAGTAGAAATGTTACGGAATGCGGCAGTGACGTGACGCTCGAGGAAAACCGACGGCTGGTATCTAAACATGCTTAACAACTGAGGGTTTATGGATTGATATAAAGGATTAACAGGGTGCTGGAACGCCTGGGGACAATCACCGATGCAACTTCGAGGAGGAAATGAGTGATACGGTGTATCGAGAAACGCCACACAGGAGGGAGATTCCATACGCGACATCATGTGATGCATGTACTGAGGTTGGTTGACATTCCCTGCTACGTGACAGCGAAGAGAATGCTTAAGCTAATCGAATAAAGTGCAGAGTTCACTTTCGAATTTGCAACTGGATTGCGTGTCAGCGGACTTTAACAATCCTCGCGACAAATGCAGGTTCCTGGATGCTTCGGAAACTTAGATTGTCCTCCAGTGATAGAGGTTTGCTTAACTGAACGAATCATATAAGCCGAATAAGTATGCGACTGATATTAACGATACAACATAGAAACCACCTGCTAATTTGAACTCATCCGTTGTTCGCGTCAACATGGAACCAGAGTTTCTGAGCACAACTGAGGACGGACGACTGAATAGAGAGTAGTGTCAGAGACGTTTGGGCCCAACTCTTGTTAACTGGTTCTGGGCTCAGTTACATGCATGAAACCTGGAATTAAGAAGGCATGGAAAAATCCGGGAACTGATCCCATTTTTTCAGGTTTGAAGCGTTCTTAAACCCAGAAGCAGTAAGTGCATTTCGCTTACGGACAGCACTCCATCTTTCACGGCATTAAGATTAAAAGAGATGGTTGTTGTACAGGAAAAATGATGTTGGTGTGCGTCAATGCACGAAACGCGGATAAGTGGATAAAACCGGGTGTAAAATCGGTGGCATCTGAATTCGTGGCACCAACCTGGATTTGGTCTAAGCCGGATACACAAACAGAACAAAGGTTTATTATTTATAGAGCAGAAAACATACAGGGACGCTCAGGAGCAACCATGATCTCAGTGGCCGAGCACTAGGGGCACGGTGGTGACGCTCCAACGACAACAACTTTGCAGTTAGCGCGTTGTAGCGTTAAAAGGAAGCAGGACTCGTTTGTCGTGATGTATGTGTAGCGTTGCCCCGGTTCGTCATCATCAGGTAACAAGCAGATGCCAAAGACGCGTACGCAAGCAACTTTTGGAACAGACAAGTGCTGATCCTTGAGACTTACAGCGCACCAAGAGTGGGCTGAAACGTGTTGTCTGTGTTGTGGAACCCATTTGCGAGAGAGTTTTGATGGATGTAGTGGCCCCGCTGACGAGAGTCGTGCGGAAACGTGGAAGCGGTGGAATGGTTATACAAAAACGTTTTAACGGTGGGAGACTTTTGAATTAAAAAAGGTAAAACAGACTACCAGCCGGGAAAGACACGAAGAGCTTCACAATGAAAGGAAAATGGCAGGATCAATCTAAAGTGAATGCCAATATACATCGGAGAAGAGATCAACTAAAGACGCCAAAGACAACTCAAAATATCACCACTACTTGCGGCCGAAAAAGCATCGTAAGTAGCGTTTGCGCAAACAAGGAATAAGCGGCGTCGAACTACCGAAAACAGACAGACGCCGTACTGGATTTTTTTCGGCAGGTTCATCTTCTAGACAACGCTGGGGTCCAAAAACTTTCTGCAAGAAATCAATGTTAACCTGAAAAGCTCAAGTGAAACTGCAGGATATCGAGGACTGTTTTGGTAAATCCCAAGTTGGTAAGCCAGCAGGGACGGATGCACTAAGCCACGGCGTACTGACTCCGTTAACTGGGATCTCCGTTGAGCCAAGTACAGACCCCTCTATCAAGCTCCTGGAAACGGCTTGCATAGGGGGCGATTGGAAGTCAGCTGCGGTTGCCTCGATAACAATACAGGTAGCACAGAGTAGACAACGTACCGCACCAATAAGTAACATATTAATGGTACCGGAGGGTTTAGGTTGAATAACCTGAGATCGAGTGTTGACACACCTCACAGAGTCGCTCATCAACAATTTAAATTCACACTCAACGATGTTTTTTCTGACAGTCCCGCAGCATCTTTTGTTAATATCACGTGGTAGAGGTGTTAGGGTATCTTTGGTTGGCGACTGAGAAGGCGCTTGAGAAAACTGTCTGTAACGCGTTACCAACTGAATAAGTTTCTCACCTCGAGTATGAGAGAAGCCTGAAAATTTGAGCAAACAAAACTACCATACAACGAAATGAGGAACGGGGCACTGGCCAATGAAGGTGGGCAGAATTGAGCTCACCTAAGCAAGTTTACCACACTTAGTAATAATAATAATAATGGTATATTTCTCAACGCATCTGTGAGAAACACGCTCAGATGAGCGTGATCAATGTACACATTTTATCGCTACATGCATAAATGCACACCATACACATAATTAATAATTGTACAATACACCAGTTTCGCGAATAATATAACGAAACAGACATAGTAAGAGAGAAAAATCCAAGCTTATAAAAAGCATCTGGGACACACGCGTCTAAAATGATAGTTTCCAAATTTCCCATGTTCAATGAAAATGCTGAGTAGTTACATCAATTTTTGCTTCACAAGGTTAACCACTGACCTAATGGTCAAGGTCATGCCAGAAATCGGTTATCTGAGGATGGAGAAAATGACCGGTGGAAGAATTTCACCATGATGCAGGTAGATTCGGAAAAATGTGCATAAAACTTTGTTGCAATGACGGAAGATGGAGAATCCTATACTTTGGCGGGGAAATGAATTGGACTTCGTTATGTCCTCAAAATCGACGGAATTTCGCAGACCTCGCGAATTGTCCAACCAATACGGGATTTTGAGTGTCCGGACGTGGTGGAATGTTTTCTCGCGTCAGATGTAGTTGTGGAATCAGGAATGAAAAGCGAAATTACGTGATAAACGGAAGAACGTGAAATGGTCATGTGAAGTATGACGAATAATCCCAACCAACACGACCGTCCCCTGAGCGTCCCATGAGTGTCCCATGAGCGTCCCCTGAGTGTCCTATGAGCGTCCTAACTGTGCACTTTCGGGTCACTCATGGGACACTCAGCGGAAAACCCAGCCAGGGCTTCCATATAATATTGCAAATATTTTCTTTTTTCTACTACCTATTCACGCTTTATGAACGTTTACCGCGCATGAAAACTAATAAATATGACCCCCTAGCCTAGTTACCACGACCGTCCCATGAGAGTACCCGAGTGACCCCTGAGTGTCCCCGGTGGGCATACTATGGCCATACGACACTGTATCTCATTCCACCGCTACAACGAAATGATCATATGAAAAGGAATGTCGTATTCAATTAAATGTAATAGAATATAGGAAAGATTTACAGTGTAACATCAGAAATCATCATTCTCAGGGTTACTGGCATTTGAAACAGTGGCTTTTCTGTGTTGTCTCCCGTGTCATTTGCATCCATCGCTGTACTTTCTCCTTGACAAGCTTGTGTGTTGAACCGTCACGTTCACACGCTTTGCTTGGCCATTGAATACGTAACCTATAAATGAGATACAACATAGGTTGCAAGGATGAGTTTGAAATGATATACATGAGCCATAATAATACAAGTTTTATGGGTGTGTTTGAAATTCCAATATCTTCGTAAATAATCGAGATAGAGCAAAAGTGAAACATAACAATCATACAGTATTCCTTCTAAGCATTTCAATAATGCTACAGTCATTTGCTAATTCTTATCCAGTAACCCACATATGCCCTGCTGAACTTATACAAAATTCAAACATGAGCCATAATAATACAAGTTTTATGGGTGTGTTTGAAATTCCATATCTTCGTAAATAATCGAGATAGAGCAAAAGTGAAACATAACAATCATACAGTATTCCTTCTTGAGCGGGCCCCGCTACCACTTCTGCGATCATAAACAATAGATTAGCAATACGTTTACACAAAAACGGATAGTATCACCTACGTTATCATCTGGACATGAAGAACTACATATACACTGCTTGTATTTCATCGTTAAACATACCCAACTAATCACACTTCCTTGTAAAGCCTCCTTCGGCATTACTGCTGCATTAAAGCAAGTCACGGTGGCAACAGGACGCCATATCACCAACAACTGAGCTGCCTCGTCCAGTCAAAAAATCAAGTTACCGCGAGACATCCCATAATGCCGATATAAACAAAAATGAAAAATGTTGCGAAGTTTGTCAAATTTATAGCTACGCCGGCGGTTACAAACACTATTGGATATCGCATACCGGATAACTGCATCGCACGCTCCGTATAAGACGAATTACTTAATCCCCCAAATAAGATTGTCATAGGACACTT
>LOND01001663.1:14780-50691 GCA_014220965.1 Paragonimus kellicotti | reverse complement strand
CCACCAAATGTCGCTCAGGTGAACACCGAGTAATAGTTGGGGTGATGGTAAAGAGTTTGGGAACACACCCCAAATTCTGCGGCGGGGCTACCAGCGTCCGTACAGCTACCTCTGGGTATGGTCCCTGCTCATTCCTAAGAGCTCCAAGCATACCACAATCATACGAAACAGCAGACAATCCATCCTTTCGGGGCAAGTCCCCATGAAGTTCAGGGAAAATTTCAGAAAAAGAGCCCAAGAAAATAATGACGTAGGGCAGAAATATTGGAAACATTTAAAGATGGTTTGGTACCGTCATCAATGTAGGTCACTTGGGGATAGGCAATCGATTGCTGGAGTTAGAGAACTGGACTATCCTCCGCAGACAGAAGCATAGCGGGCACGCCCAACGATATATCTATCCTTGGGGAAGGTTCAAGCGATCGGTAACCAGGAGAACGTTTTCGTGCGTCACGTGTGTCAAATTCGATCCGCTCGGCCAATTCAACTTCAAACTGATAACCTTCGGCCAATTGATAGATAGGTGTAATCTCCAATATCACGGGCATGTCAAGCACTATTAATCCCAGACATCTAATGGTTGCTAAGCAACACGTAGTCTGTTCGCAACGTCTACCGATAGGCTGGATCCAGAATAGTCGCGTCTGTAAGCAACGAGCGTCTATAAATTCTGAGCCCGCTGAGCAACCGATTCGGATCCAAAAAGAAGACGGTCGTATTGGCGAGTTTCTTACTAGCAAGTATGTTTCCGAACCCTACGGTGTTATTTCAGCTCAATAACTCTTGGGCTTACCGTTTCAGCATTCTTTAAAACGATTTTCTGACTTGTTATTGGAAGGGCATCAAGTTCGTGCCAATATGTACACTACCGGGAGCGGTAGCAAAGTTATTAAGCAAATGATTATCATGGAGACCAGAATCTGAATAAGAATACACGCTCAGAAAGTATAACCCATGTCCTTTAATCCTAGACAGAGGAGTAGCTATGGTGGCACTATGTTTGGCCATGCTGCATGTCAAGTTTAGGAGAGTGTTCCCAAAGTTTGCCCGCCCTTTCCAACGATTTCCAGTATGATTCACTTCAAAGCCGCGGTCATCCCGCTGTTATGCAAACCTTGCTACAAGCATTTTCCCAGTAACTGGTATCAGTGCATGAAACCGGGTCCCAAGGTAACTGGATCCAGTGGGCTCTTCTGTTCGGTATCAGGCAGATGCTTGTTCATCCAAATCATAATCGCCGAAAACGGTATCTAGCACCGCAAATATATACGCCCTAAGTAACAACAACGGAGTAGATTTCGGGGTCCAATTGTGTCGTAGGTAACTGAGGATCTAGCAGCGATTTAAAACAAACATTTAACCAAATACCATTGACTTCAGAGGGGGGCTGCTTCGGTGACTTCTAAAATGTTAAGAACAGTTATCTGAGGTAGGTCCGTAGATGAAGCTGTCGACGTTTGTTCTCATGTTCTCATATGAGAACCAAGCCAGCGCGTAGCCGTCGAAGTCCAAGTGAATACAGATCAAGAACGTTAACCCGAGACTCGCACGCGGTAATTTTAGGTCCGCAATCAATCTGGTGATAGTGTATCCAACGGGTTCAACTGTGAACACGTCCTCCCCCAAGTCAGTATAAATGTATTTGTTATGCATGAGTGCCAACCTTATATAAACCAAACAAAGGCTTCGAAACGTTTCTGTTTATGCGGTGGATGATCCGCCTGGTGGTTCTAACGGTAGTCAACACATTTTGCTGCCACCTCAATATGATAAGTAAGAGTTAAATAAGATGGCATCCGTAAACTTCGATCTCCCTTCGGATTGGGTTTCGTGTTGTTCGTTGTGCTCAGTTCACGGTGACATGCAAGATTACTGCAAGAAGCTATATCGAATGGCGTGTGCAAACACGCCATTTACAGAGAGACTGCTCTTGTCTATACAGAGCTCAATAAGATCAATATCATTTCACGGTCTAACTGAAATACTAACATTCTAGCTTCTTACGTCGCCAACGCAGTGGAGAGCGTTGCTGAAAACTTTGTCCGCAATGTCCCTGATGTAAGTAAAATAGATAGATGACCAAACTGCCGGTTAAATCGCTCCTGGCGATTTAGGGTAATTCACTCAGTAACGCGTATTCGACAATTCCAATAACGCTTATTCAGACGGTCGGGTTGACGGGACTATCTTCCAAGTCCGAAAAACGTCAGAAAAGGCGGTCGAAAGGATTGGAATTTATACGGCACTGTTTAATAAAATTACAACAAAGGTACTATCTCACCTTGAATGTGAATCAACCGGGTACACAAATTATCCAGCAAAGGAGTACAAAATGGAGCAACTAAGCACGTGTTCACAAACAGCCACCAGTCAACGGGAAATGACCTCATTAAAACAATCGGGTACAGATGAAGATGAGAACGTGTCAAACAATACCAAGAAGGAAGTTTCAACAGATAAACAATGATAGTTATAAAATGTAAGAAAGTAAACATTTTATGTGCAGTTATGGTACAAAATACGTCATGATCGTTTACTGCACACAAGCAAAGACAACTAAAGCAAATTAAGGATCGGCTTTCTACAACAAACCAAACATACCTCAACGGATTCATCGCTCCGCATCATTGGAGACAACAGACGGTTATCTTACCAGATGAACTTCACGTCCAACATCTCTCTTGCAGAGCTTCCGCAAAAATCATTAGGGTAGATAAATGTTCTTCACCCGGTGTTTTACTTGAAAAGCTCCATCACCGGGATACTGGACACTTCGAGAAGGGCTCACTTCTCGGATTTTATGGGCTTCTAATTCACATCTGCTGGCTCACGAGGACAAGGTTGACAGCTCCAGCAAAATTGAGGACAACGGCGTATGTGAAGAGACAGCTCTTTTTTCCCCGTCAAGCTATCGATGAAGCTAAGCAGTTTTGTGACGAATGACCGAATAGGTAGGAAGGCGTGCTGCCTTGATGTGATGAGATATTTACCACAGAAGTGTTGAAGGATCGGGATTTCCGAAGACCTCTCCAAGGTTTTCCGTGGAGTTTTAGTAAGGCTTATTTTTCGACCGCTATCAGGGAAGCGCCGATCTCCAGCCTTAAAAACAGGCTTGCCGGTGGATTTCCTCTGTCCGCCAAAAAGAACGCCATTTTAAGTGTCAGGTTGAACAGCATATAGGTTTTTTTCAGACTAGCGTTGCTTCTTTCGGAATTGTCGAGCAAACCTTGTTTAGACTAATCTTACCATCTACATTCACCTTGAATAATGGGTATTCAACGATCAGTATGGAAGAATCAGCCGTACGACTGACTGTGGGAGTTTCACAGAGATGAATATAATGTTTGAAACAGTTGGTTCCCTTGAACAGTTTGAACAAAGCAGTTAGAACACGAAAACTGGTAGATGCAAGCATTTCGTATTGACTCGTCAGTACCAAATTTACAATAACACGGGTGCGTTTTTTTATAGCAGACAAATAGAGGGTGGATAATCAATAAGCGTGTTAAGATAGGTCATTAAGTCCAGGGAAGGGTCAAATTCACGAACAGTTGTTTCTGAACACAGAGAGCTGGCTTGAGTCGGTTGATTGCGACTGCTTCGGCAAACCGTAAGAATCTTGGGTTAGAATGACGTAACAGGACTCTGAATGCACAAGATGGATCGATAACGTGACCAGTGATCAGGACGTGTCTGGCGATTGAGGAAACTGATGCTATTTCCTCTTTGCAATAATGTAGACTGCTGAATAGCATTTCACGAGCGCATCGACGAAAAGCAATGGATTAGAAGAGGCTTGATCATCAGGCATTCGTGAAAACGGATCCGAATACTTGGGTTTTCCAAACTGGCTCAGCTGCCTGAGTACAAAGTTCTATTCGCGCATGTTCACGTATGAACTTAGCACGTTCATGAATTTCTATATTTCGTAGGGTATACAAGGTGTTTAGATCACCTGAATGGGCTGTAAGTTTTCGCTCGACGAACAATGGGGAATAGCCACGGTAACAACGCACTTTGTACGGAGGATGCGGGTGAAAAAAAGTATACAGATTTTCTGGTACGAAAGATCAGTCCGCCCTCCGAACTGAAGTTTGCAAAAAGCGGTATTTGTGTCCCATAGAATTAGACTCAAGGAGGCGTGGACATAAATAGTCTCTGATTCCGTTAAACTTGGCCCAGTTGAAAGTTCAAGCTGTGGTCGTTTCTACTAGGTTTTGTGGCCAGTAATAGATAAAATCAACGCCGAACAATGTGTCCGGCTGGTGGTTTGTAGACCACGCTATCCACCGGTTGAATCTAAGTGGTGACGGCTGGATCGAGCGGGAAATGTTCCAACCGATAGGGGAAGTTGGCATTTCGTATCAACGTTTTCCACCGCATCAACATCGACAAAGAAGGAGAGGATGCATTCTCGCAGTTCGAGTGTGACAGCGATATCTACTTTAGTTCAGGTGAATCGGAGTCACTCACAATAATAAGGGACTCACACCGATGGACTGAAATGGAACTGCAAGATCGTTTACTGGTGCTATATACTCATCAAATATGCGCACGTTCAATGCCAGGGCTACTGCCACCACAGCCGTTCTTCGAACTCAACCGTCGGAACATGTTTGAACTCGAAGGGAAATAGATAAGATCGAGGAGGGATTTGTAGCTGAGCATGGAATAACTGACAGATGGGGGAAAAACAAAGCAGACGTTCCAGCGAAGTCACCGACAAATGCGAGCCGGCACCTATATTGATACCAAAATGGAATTACTGCATACACCATGCTGAATCAGATGAGCTTTCTATTTTCTCAGAATGTAACGCCAACCGACATTCATCAAACCGGCACATCAAATCGCTCGCCGTGGCGGCCATCACCAATGCAGGCGGTGGTGTATTCCTGATATGTGCATAACTGAGCTTAAGTATGTGTTCTGGTTCGCTTCTTGGCAAACTGCTTCATTTCTTCGCGGTACCGAGGGCCTCCGCCAGAGCTTGAAAACCTTTATCAAGTTGTCCCTACTGCGTTGATGTTTCAAACTACTGCAGTGAAGTACACGTTCTGGTAGCTGAACCAATTCAGAACGCTCAGTTCCCTTGACCCAGTTCATAAAGACAGCAAGAAGACGAACGCTGTCAGATGTTAGCATTACGATTCATCTCATCAACCGCACACTAGAAAAAAACTATTTATATAACGGAGGCGCGTGTCAACATTAGCTGAACAGAGGGAACTTTTGGATAAAATGGTTGTTACCACGGTAGGTGGACGGTGTAAAACATCAACTGTTGCACACCCAACACCGGTTATCCCTGTGTGCTCAACACAGCTTCATTGGTGGGCTGAATTTTGTGGTTTGGGTGCCACAGCAGCACAGAACCCGACGAATCTGCACGGGTAACCGGAAGATACAAGAGAAACGCTTCCTAACGTCCACACTACTTGCAAACGGCTATTCAGATAAGCTTGTCCGTTCGCAGCAACAAAACGATGAAGAAATCCGCAGTCCACACAACAGAGTAAGAAGAATTGACCGTAAAACTACGGTTCAGGAGAGATGATTTGTTCATTATTGTGTCTTCAGCTCCAGTCAGCTGTGGATCGCACATTCACCGCAGCCGAATTGTTCCCCTTGTAATCAATTCGGAGAGTTAGTTTTGGGAACGCCAGACGTGATACGTCTAATTATCCCGTCACACGATGCTTAGCAGTTCATTTCCGGTTGCAATAACGGATATACCAGCAGAACAGACCGATATTTGCATCAACGTATGGTCGAAATCACCCAAAATGGTCGATTCAGACTGCTGAGCGAACGGACAGCCAAAGAAGCAACCGAACGCGAAACCCGGCGTCGTCAATTGCGAAGCACATCCTGGAGACAGGTCACAACGTCGACCCAACCAGGTCGTTTACTGTGTTGCTATGGCACCCAGCCCACAAAATTCAGCCCACCAATGAAGCTGTGTTGAGCACACAGGGATAACCGGTGTTGGGTGTGCAACAGTTGATGTTTTACACCGTCCACCTACCGTGGTAACAACCATTTTATCCAAAAGTTCCCTCTGTTCAGCTAATGTTGACACGCGCCTCCGTTATATAAATAGTTTTTTTCTAGTGTGCGGTTGATGAGATGAATCGTAATGTTAACATCTGACAACGTTTGTCATTTTGCCGTCTTGATTAACTCAATCAATGTTCAGTCCACATTGACTCTATCCAACTTACTTGGGACAAAATTTCCTCGAATTCATTTGTCATGATTTTCAGCTATATGGATGAGCAATTCATTCGCCTTACACGGAAAAAGCAGGTCGCATAAGCGCGCAGGCTCCACCCGGATACTTTTGACAAAAGATTACATCGTATCTGTTGAACTGTGAATCCGTCGCCAAAAGATTAGTTCACAATAGTTAATGCTGCGCTGCCCGAAGCGTTGTCCAACAAATGCCAAACGGGCTGCTGCACAAGGGTTAATACATGGGAATGGAGCAGATGTTCTGCATGCTCTGGTACCCTCGATGTCATAAAGCACACTAATAAAAGAGCTCCATACTACAGCTGAGGGCAGATGCCCCAGTTCATAAAGGACTGACGATCGCTAATGTTACTGTGAGCGCTCTAGGGGACCAACTGGCACGAGGTGTGGGCATAGTTAGAGCCAGGTGCCAAAGAAAGAGGGAGTCAACCATAGATGTCACCACCACGTAACTGATAGGTACGAAAGCTGGCCTCACTGCCAGCAGACGGAGAATTTTCCGCCAAAACCTCAAAGAGAACATCTCCGCGTGACCAGCGCGTGACACCATTAAACCTCTCGGAAGCTACTACCGAGCAGTCTCCGTCACGGCTGAATCGATGAGAAACGTCTCACTTCATTGAGCGCATTATTGGGCAGACGGAAGATGTGAGTGCGCCCAGAAAACGCTCAACTTATGCTGTTACCTAATCCGGTGATGAAATTTATCGTACATCCAAGTAACTTGATTCGGTAGCTCTTAGAAGAATTCAAATTGTGAAATGAGTGAAGAGAAAGGACGATTGGGCCTTGCCACGAGGGAGCCAAACGGTCAGAAGACGTCAGCCCTGACTCCTGCGATTAGTGGAACGGCGGGGCTTGTGATGAGTAGCCATCCTCACGAACAATTAGATCGCTTAAGACTTTCAGTAAGGAGCAGCAAAGAATCTGGGGATATAGATCAGGACTGGCAAACTCCCTGCTTTCCTGGAGACTGAACGAAATCAATTTTCGCGCCCTTGCCGATTTGATCTTCATCGACGACCTACTGAGCCAAATACGGACAGATATTTCGATCGTCGCGGAAGACATGAAAATGAGAGAGTCCATCGCTTCAGATGTGTACAGTAATATAATTTAAAACGACAGATACCTTGTGTAGGTGGAAACTAATTGAATCTGTTTTCCAACCCACAAAAGACTCCTTCGTAACCTTGGAAGATATGTCGGCGGGCACCTGGTAACAGGGTGTAACAGCAAAACGGTTCACAGGCGCCAGTGTGTGACACCCTCAGATCGCAAAATGAAACGGCGCAAACCAATGTCCAAGATCGGTGGATTCTTTGAGCCACCTGTCAATATTTCACCATGGTAAGCAGGAAAAACTTTTGTTTAATATTTCCTCTCGGGTTCTTCTGACGATGGAGTAGGTCTAGATGAAACATAAGGTGTCTCAGCTGGGGAAAGTGTAACAAGCACTCGTAAATTTTGTTGTTTCACTTTGAGAGCTCTTGTAAAGCCAGCAGCTGAATCAGCTGAACATGTTTCTTCGTAGTTGTCGACGGCTTCAACGCACTCGCATGCGTCCGGGTGTTAGAAAGGGTTTGCATGCACACGAATATGTGGGCACAGGGTTGCAGTTTGGAGAAATGCTTGTGACGAATACTAAGCGGTTTGACAGGTGATGTGGTGTTTAAGAGGGCCAAACGATGACTACGGGACTCCGCACGGTTGTGTGGTTAGACACAGGTTGTTCTGTCACGTTCCTCTGGAAGCGTCTCCACGTGACTGTGGGCGCGCCACCATTGTTTGGGCGTGTCAGTTTTCCACCAAGCTGTTGACTGGCGCTTCTTATGCTTAGGTCGCCCACACTGCAAGGATGATAGAGACTTCAACACTGAGACTAACTCATCACCTTCCTAAGAACTGGTAGCAACCATTACCCGTGAAATTTCACGCATTACTGAATGTTGTCCGTCAACTTTACAGGCTAATTCCGCTACTTCCAAAATAGGAACTCCGTCTATCAATCTCTTCGAAACGGCGCAGTCCTGAACCGTTAAACGGAAACTCAAGAGATGAACATATACGGACACCTTGCTGACATCACTGAACTCAGATGTGGTTTTTAATTCTCCCCAACATCTTCGTTTATCGCGTCCAGTTCTCGTTATCAGTAAGACTAAAGGCACGAACACTCCACGTCAGGGTGTACTTCTCCAAGTCGCACAGCGTAATTTAATGAGAAACCCTGACCGTGATAGCATGAGTGCCAACTAACAAATAACGATACCCCAATGGTGGTAAGCGAAGCGATCGGATCAAATGGTTTGGATCTTTATTGTTAGGATCGGTGTACAAGCTTAATGCAGTGGCGCTCGTATGGACCGTGTCCTGTTCTGTTCAGTTGTGTTGTTCTTTGTTCCGATCCGAGTCTAACCGCGTCATGCATACCTGTGTATCGACCGCACTGAATCACATTCAGTTGAAACGTTCCTATCGGGTGTGTACGAGTGATGACTGCATGTGTGAGTTTAGATGCGGAAGAGAGTTTTCCGGTCGGTGAATGTGTGGACGTGCATGTGCAAGTTGAGTCAGTGAGCATCACCTAGATTAAACCGCTTGACACGTGAGTTGCCGCGTGAGAGAGCAAGACGACGGCTGTGTTGCATTTTGTATAACGCATCACAGAGTAAAAATCAATCTTCCTTGTCCAAAGAACAAGATGGCCTCAACCACTGATGAAATGCTTGCGAAGCATATCAGCCCCAGGGAAACCCGTGCTTTGCACGTTGCGTGAAATCAACCAAGACAGACGATCTCTGCTATTCACATTACTCTCAAAAACCTTCAGGATGTTGAAAATGTACTTTTGATGTCTTTCTGTCGTCAGTCCATCTTGGAGGTCCTGTCAGAATCAGGGCTGACTTCCAGGGGCATTAGGCAGACAAGCAGATTAGCCGACCACAACATGGATGTATCCCAGTCCAACCGTGCTTGGAACTTGCTACACCATGACATATCCGAGATGCTTACACCGGACAATCTGGAGGCGCATAAGTACGATATCAGCGAATGTCAGCGTGGAAGATTGTGCAACCTGGTCCATTAGGCGACAACCGGGACCTCCATAACAGACTTCTGTCCAAACGTCCAACCTACTGAGCGTCGCACTACTGAGCAAGGAAATGCCATCGAAAGTTCTTCGAATATGGAAAAGAAGGAAGTCGCTCTAGCGCGTAGCATCGGGATAAATCAAGAACGTCAGAGGCCGCAATGCCTCGGGGGCCGACAAGTGCATTTGGTAAAACTGATGAGGTCCAGACCGATAGATTACCGCCTGATCAGCCCACGTCATTTATTTGCTTGATCGCAAGAATTTGCATACGCCGAAACCCCGGGGTCGCCTTAAGCCTGAAAATAGCCAACCTCCAACTACCTCCTTGCCAGCATGCGGAGACTGGCACTGTTATACATACCTACGGTTGCAGGTGCACGTAAACTAATGCGCTATTCCTGCGGGACAGGTTGACAGAACTGAGGCAACTCGCGAAGTCAGAGACACCCGCGATTCTCAGCAGTACTGAGAGGTGACAAACCCCTCCGACCAGAAAGTCAAAATTCCAAGCTATTAAGACTCGCACGCTGACAGATTCAGCGGAAGAGGGGAGAAGTGACGATCCGTGTTTCGGACGGCGTCAGGGTCTCAGTGCTGCAAGACCTCTGCCCGATGGCGCTGCCTGAATCTCTGGATAAACCTGGCTACCTCGCGTTCAGTTGACTTAATCGTTGGTGTCGTGCATAAAACCCCTTCTGTGTCAACGGTGTGGTACCAATCCTAAATACAGCTATCTGTCAGACAGCTGCACTCGAATGCAGTAGACTATTAATAACCGGGACTTCAGCACTCCAAACGTTAACTTCGTCTGCAGGGAGACTTCTGTTGGAGAGGCTACGGGGTTCTTCTAATTCACGCTGGGACCCGGCCTGAGGAAACATGTGCAGCAATGCAAGCGTCAAAGAACGGGGCGCAATCCATCTCACCTGGATCCACTCCTCACTGTCGGGCCACATATGATGGACACCGTTGAGATCGATGCACCTCTAGGTACACAACAGCAGTAAGAGCGGACCCTTGCGATCACCAGCCGAATTCCGTAAAAGCTGTTGTTATCTGTCTCAGGCGGTCCCACGGATACGTTGCGTCCGTTACGAACTCTCGATCATCCGTATCATCATTAATGTATCGGTCTGGCTTGTCAGTCAGCAATCAGAAGATTTCCGAGATACTCTGCTCAAAATACTTAACTGCCTGTGGCGACCTAGAGAGTGCGGGACAGTCAGCAGGCCTGAGTCACACTGCCGCAGTCGAGATCTCCTTCCTTTTCCCGGAGAATGATGTCCCAGGTAGATTCCTCAGTTTGAAACCTGACGCGCCATCGGGCCTTGATAGTCTGCCGTCAATCCCGATGAAGGACTGTGCTGCGGCGCTAGGCACTTCATTTTCGGCGCTGTTTCGACACTCATCTAATGTACTCCTCCCAATAACTAGAAGAACAGTTCTATTTCGCCTGTCTACAAAGGCGGCGACAGAACGGTTGCAGGCACCGCTCGTCTAGTAGTACTGTTTCTATGTGCCTCTAAGGTAGTGGGAAGCGTTGCATGACAGAGCGACTGCAATCCACTAATCTGCTAACTGACCTTCAGTACGGATTTCGACAAGGATATTGTTGCACCACTAAATTGCTGATGACAGTAGACTCTTGAATCACGGTTGCGAAAAAGTACCATCCAGCAGACGTTGCTTTATCAGACTCCGCTAGAGCTTCTGATGAAGTATATTACCGTGTTCTACTTAGTAAGTTAATAGCTATGGGCCTCAACGGCCAACAATGTGAATAGATCCAACGATACTTATTTGACAGAACGTGCTCTGTGCGGGTCAACGGCGTGTTCTCTGCCGTCTCTGAGGCTAACACGAATGTCCCACAAGGATCTGTACTAGGTCATCAGTTGTCCATATTGTTGGTAAACGACCTAACGACTGTTGGTCCATCGCATCTCATCGTGTATGCGGATGACATTGGAGTGTAGCGTGCATTACGCTCTCCTGACGATTGTCCTCCTACAGCGGGGTCTTGACGTACTACATCCGTGGTCAGTAGAAAAATCCTCCTATCAAAATCCACTTTGCCGGAAATCATGTATGTACAGCAAAAGAATAGCACAGTCTACCGAATAAGAGGGCAACTCCCCTTTGTTGTTCTTCATAAAAAGACCTTGGGACTCTACTGTCAGCAAATATTTGTCCTATCGCCAATATGCTGACATTGGAGAAAAAGGATAATGGCAGTCTAGCAACGTTCAGTAAACGACTGGGAAAATTTTCAGCAGAACGTTTTGCAGGCATATCAGGTTCCTTGGTAAAACCTCCGTTGTGGTTAAACATACAGGCAGGCGCTTTATACCTGGAAAGGCAGCCGCCCTTGAACATGTACGGCGAGGTGCAGCGAGTTAAGTTATAGGTTTCTACTCGTTCTCTCAACTTGCAATCACCTGCATTGCGGAAGACACTGCTTTGGTGTCATGGTTTACCCGGCTTGGAACGCCTTTTGGGGTGAGGTCATGAGGGTTACTAGTCTCAGAATGTTCAAGAAACACCATGATGACTTCCTCTTGCCTAGACGGCCACCATAGACGGTATATTCCTATTCAGCTCTCGACGCGTATGTATGTGCGTATGTGTCTCAATGCCAGTATATATGCGGGCTTCACCGATCTGAATGTACTTGTGTGTGTGCTTCTCAGCTAAACTCACCCCATCAAGTCTCTCCCACATCGGACTACTTACCCGTTGACGTTATACTCATTCACGGTGATTTTTCCCCTTCACGGTTAACACCGATCTCACTTATCCCCGTTATTGTTATTGACACTCTTTGGATCCTAACCGTTCGACGTTGATTGTTGACTGGTGTCCGCATTACCCTATCACGCAATAACTTGGCAATTCTTGGCTACAGTACTGGAATGGTAATTGCCACATTCAGCACGCATCTATGTAACACACAATAACCCTCCAAGAGGTTCACGTGACTAGGTGGGATGAGGGCCACCCAACGTCCGGTCAGAAACTGAAGTTGCTGGAGGATCGGAAAGTACAGAAAAACACAGACTCATAACGAAACAGCTTGAGGCGCAGCACCTTTACAAGCATCACACTTCCTGTTTCCCGAGGAACAAGTGGATCCGTGACCCTGTGATTCAGAGTTCATGTATGAGAGTTTAGCTGGTTTGTTTTATGCGGAACCAACTGCAGTTGCGGCATACACCGATTAACTGTTCCTGCAGATGAGAATACCCGAAGAGACTCGCGAAGCATTCCGTTTCCTATAAAGGGCGGATCTCCATACGGGCGTAGAACCTACCGAGTATCAAATAAGAGTGTACCCGCTTGGGGCTAAATCCTGTCCGTCCTGCGCTGACACCACCCTACGGAAAACGGTGGTTCATTATGGCCACCCTCATGACGACATCACGAAGAAAGTAGTTAAGGATAATCCCTTCGTCAACGGCTGTTTCACGTTTATGCGGAATGTTGATGTCACCAAGCGGTTCACTAAACCAGCTTGTGGTCTGCTTCTGAAAGGAGGTCTTGGTTGATTGAGAGGACCTTTACCAGCAAACGCGTGTTGAACATCACTCGTTGAAAAGTAGGTGTTGAGTTAAATGTTAAACCACTATTGTGTCTGTGACAAAAGGTTGGCGACCACATTGCTTGCCCTCATTTATTCTCGCCGTGTTGACTGTTCTTCCTCTTACACTGGGAATCTTGGCAGAAACTGAAAAACCTCCTTCTCAAAGACTGACGCGGTCGTTCGGGTTTCGTGCGCAAAAAGTCCTTTCTCTCACGAGCAGTAATTTCGATATATTACCAACGCTTGACATCACTTACTTGACGAAGCTAGTCCTCATGCAGTTTGTTCGTCCTTACTTCTGGCCGCTGAACACTTTCTAATGTGAACTTTGGTTCCACTTGCTCTTCAGAGTTCTGCCGCTACGTGACCGTCGTAACTGGTCATGTTCACACGAATAATTGGTCTCGGAAATCTTAACCTTCATGGATTCAATGTCTGGTTTTTTTGTTGTTTTCACTTAGTTTCTTGATACTTTCTCATGATTTAGCACCTCACTGATAAGAACATCGCCAATATGACCGTGTTGTTTTTAGATCAGAACCAGCTGTTCAGCAGGCTCGAAACTTGCAGATGCCCGTTGCACCGCGGACGCGATTATCCTGGATGCAGCCCATCGACGGACGTCGCCAGTAGACTGCACATAGCTTTATGAATCCCGGGACAAGCACGTTTTACTCCTTTATAACTTGCCGGCCAATTCTGTGAACGTCGACCTGAAACCCCACACCTTGGGCGTACATTTGGTTGCCAGTAGGGTGCAGGAATAGTTCTTCTCGTGCCCAGTTTCTCCATACCAGAAGAACCAGTCACTAGTAAATGCCTGTTATCATGTCCATACACTCTGTAGACCCCTATGTTTGGTCTCTCCATGGGTATTGCCAGGGAGACATTTACGGCAGGAACTGTGTCAGGAGGGTTTGGGATTGGACGAACTCATCGATGCTGATAACTAACATAAGAGGGTACGACAGTAAATCCGGCGGTTCCGAACTTAATTCCACTAACAAGAGACCTCATAGGGAACAATCTGGAGACAAAATTCGACGCAATCATCTTAGTGCGAAAATCACCGGTAAACACGCAGCAGCTCTCCCTATGTGGGTTTACCGTCGGTGTTCTGGTCCCTTCAAATAACTAATACTTAGGTCAACCTCACCTGACAGCGGCAGAATCTATGCACCGGAACGGCAGGGTTCTTCGCGGTGTCACTGTTTGACGCGGCATTTGGGTGCGGCAACAGAACCAACTTTGCCCACGCAATTTCTCGAACGCTGGTCAAGTTGAAAATCAGTTGCCGCTTGGCATATCTCCTGAAACCTTCAAGGTCAGGCGCCAAACGGCACAGGCTACTATAATAGTTCCTTTAACACCGACAATCCTCAGATCAAGTACGAAGCTGACAGCCTTGCAAAAAGTTGGTGAACGGATCACAATCGCAAGCTCGCTGACCGAATCCAGCTGGACCCTTGTCAACAACGGTACCAATACTACCCAACGGGGAGATGTTGGAAAGGGGCACCATTTCAAAGAATTCGTCGTAGTTTTCGATAAAGTTGGAATTTTCTATCTCGAGAATTTGGATGCCTGTCAATTTCTTCGATATTCCTGTCTGGCGCCCACTTCTGATTAGCTCATTGAGCGGGCTAGAGACGAGGGAATCCAGGACCCATGGTTGGGTTGTGAGCAGCCGCATTTCTGACTGAAGTCCAGTTCTAGGAAGTCCATATTTAAAAATATCACTGTCAGCGGTGACTGTGAAAAGTCAGTATTGACCTTGACATTCCCAGAGGTTGGCTACAAACTCGCGCGGACAAGTCCGAATAATTCGCATAAGGGTTTAAGCAATCCCAGGACGGTTCACCGTTCTTCGCGTAGCCCTCCGAAAACCAAGCCAGTTGAAAGTGATGAATTCCCAAAACTACTCGGTAGTCAATCACGTGCAGCTCTCTCTAGAATAGTCGAAGATCCTCCTATAACACTAGTGCTGTCCCCAGCAGTGGGCGGTTCTGGATGAGCTCAGATGTCTTAACAAGTAATCTGAGCCCTACGCCTAAGGAGCCGTTCAACCGTCTATCGGCCATAGTGTTCAATTTGCTTGAAACTGATGCCCCATATCTTGCTAACAGAAAAACACGTAACAGTTACTAATGGAGTGTTCTCATCAACAATCTGTAACTAAGGAGCATCCATCTTGTATGACAACAAAGACACTCACACGGCCGTAGCCCTCTACACACTGAAAGACCAAGATTTACGAAGTTCATATTCAACTCTCCAGAGTAAGGGGAGGTCTTATTAGCAGCTGCCGTCATCCCGATACAATGGCTGGGGAATGTTCGAAATAGAGATGACTTCACAAGGTCGGGGCGCCCTAAACGACGGACTCACTTATAAGTAGTGCCCTCGGACCACGTCAGACGAAGGTACATGATTATACATGGAATTCCAGAAGGTGTTGACACGACCAAACATCCTCCTCAGCAATCTTTTTAGACCGCAGTAAACTTGGAATAACGGTAGCAGTGGCCAATTTATCCCGTCTGCCTGGACCGGTGCACCTATATATGTTCGGGTCACCGTGGGCCAATCCGTTATCTTGGGCGACGGCTTCAAATACGTTACAGCCAACACATTTGTCGTACAAAATTCCCAACGGACAAAATGCTTCAAAACGACTGATCGGATAAGAAAAATTATAGGAGGGGCATAGTCAAGAAGAAAACATGGACTGGTCAATACCTGCACTTCCATAGCTACGTACCACTCAGTCTCAAACGTGGTCTGATACGTTGTCTGACGAACAGAGCAAAGAGGATCTGTACAGATGATACGATAGAGGAGGAATTAAAGAATTTACGGGAGATTCTTAGCAATAACGCCTACCCAGAGAAGTTCATCGACAGTAACATGCAGGATAGACAACCGCGACCCTCATGGACGTTGCCGATAAGAAGAACGTCTACTTATCGTTGCCATTCAAGGGTGACCTCAGTGGCAGAGTTGATATCACGTCAAATCGCCAATGCTATCAACACGACTTATTATGCCGCTAGCTCTGTGGTCACATTTCACTCAAAACGGGCGGTTCCACTGAATTTGAAGGATAACGTGCCTAATAATGTTGCCTCTTTTTTGATCTATTCATTTGACTGTTCCTGTGGTTCAGCATACATAGGTCGCACTACTAGGCGTTTATCCGAAAGAATCCGTGAACACTGCCCCGCCTGGCTTCACTCTGGGACAACAAAACGCATTAGTTCATCCATTCTGGCCCATTTGATCGACTGTAATCAACACACAGACACGAAGACAGCATTTCGTACCGTCTATCGCGTCCCGGCCACCTTGTCGCGAAAGGTCAAATGCCACATCCTGTCGATAGCCGAGGCGGTCGCAATCCGACTACGTCACCCGGATCTGTGTGTGCATAAACAATTCGTTCAAACTCTGAGGCTTCCTTGGCCGAACACGGCCGCCCAACCCGTGAAACAATTTGTCCCCGTCCCACTGTCCCAGCCTGATTAATACTGGCTAGTTTTGTTTGTTTTCCTAACCACAGCGAAGTAGTGTTAATCTTTTATCCAATTACATTGTCCCTTCATTAATCTTTGATCAATAACATTCTAACACGCCACTTAATTTTATATAATTGTACCAGCCAAAGAGGAGAATTTATCGAAAACAGTCTGTTCGCTGAAACTGTTTTTCATGAATGCTACGGGGATTTTCCAATTTATCAGAATGAAACCTCCCAGACATATCCGACGGGAGATCATCGTGTCGGTCACTGAAACCAATGGCACCTCCGCCAGTCGGCCGATAAACGCCTTGTGACCGTGTGGATGCCAGCGACTGCAACAGTCCTGCAATTGGCACCAGCTCCACAACCAGCCCTGACGGGCCACTTAATTATGGTTCATACATGGTTGCCAACTCTTGAAGGTTTTTATTTACTAAAGTACAAGCTGCGATGCGAAGTGTTGGGGTTGTGCAGCTTACACGTCAACTGTTCTCCCCAGTTAACCGCCACCACCGAATCGTGGTTGCTGTCGGACCTCAAAGGCAGCGAGCTCCAAGCATCCTCCGTCTTCACTGGGAAAAGAGTGGGGGTGGTGTAATGGAGAAATATCCACCAGAACATCTGAACACCACTACAGTGACGGGTTTCACTCTCACGAATTTACCAGGTTCCCTCTGCCATTAGTTCAGAACCGACAGTAGCATAACATGCGCAACCGATATTCTCTGTCGTCCACTGAACATCACTTCACTTGGAAGATTCATTTCAACTGTGGAGTGAATTTCTCAACTTTTTATTACAAGGGATTTCAACCTGCATCAAAAATTTATAACTCCTGCCAGCATCTGGAATGCTTGACTTCAGAGCCGTCGGACTTTTCACGGTAACCCTAGACCTAGTTCTAACGGACGACAAATAGAACTGAACGAAATAGCGTTTAAGTGGTATACCGTCGCAACTCGGCTTTATGCTATCAAAATGAGCTGATGGCGGTAGCTAACGTAGATTTTATCGCTCCGCTAAAGCTTAGTGGTCATGTCACGGTGTCGTTTGATTCTATTTGGAATACCACGTGGATGGTGAGCGCTTCCAAGAGCTAGCGTGTACTTCAATTTGTAAATATACCAGTCCCAGCAGAGACCCCAAGTAGAGCATATAATGTGCCTGACCCGCTGGTAACGGTGGGTGGCAATTGGGCAACCTTCAACGCTACCGTTTATCGGGCCATTGAAAAAGACGCCGCTCAGTGGCTTGCTTGGCCAAAGAAGGTGTGGCACCAGCTGCAAGTTTACGGTAGCCAGGCATAAAGCATGTGATCGGTTTCTGCAGGAGGGTACTGAATAGGCTCGCTCACGATACATAGATTTTTGCGACAGGTGTATTGCTGATGTCCGTCAGAAGGATTTCTTGGAAGGATCGATGTAAGGCCCAAAGTTGATTTATGCTTACCATTCTGTAGTATCTAAATCTAACCCATGTGTACGCAGTATTGAGACCCCTGAGGGAATAAAGTGTGAGGCATCACAACTGAGTGCGTTGCATGGAGCCCTCAGCAGCAAGGTATCTGCCAGGGATATCCATGTACCACCAACTTACCAACGACAAATGACCAATTGACCAGAACAATGGATTCTGACGGTGATGGGGACACAGTTTGATTAGGTTTCACAAAAGCGCTTGACACGGTAGATGGCAATATCCTGCTGATTTAGGCGGAGTGTTGCAACATATCAAGTCAACTGTTATCCTGGCTGCAAAACATACTCTAGTTCAGGAACCTCGGTGCAAGGTATCGCTTAGAGCGGGTTTCCATACACTCGACCGCTGGGGCACCATTGTTGTTCCTGATACTCATCAGTGTTGTTACCACCACCGTGCGGTGTGTGCCTGATTTTTGCGCGGACCTCAGGGGATGGAGACAAATTGCGAGCTAACCTGGACAACCTGTTTATCTGGGCGACAGAAAACCATTTGTCTTTTGGTATGAGCGAACGTACTATTATATTCGCCCACCAAACGGACTTACTACATGAGATACGTTCCGCTCTGGTCGATCTCCCAGAACGTGGTCTAGATTCTCTCTGTTCCAGTTTAGTTCAGTTCAATTCACAGGACCTGCCGGGCAGAAGCATGAAGGCCCAGTTCTCCGCGCTAGTAGGCAACAACCACCCACGCTGCGATTATGAGGATTCAGTTTCAGACTTCCTCTGCCTGATAGCTTCATCCTACAAGCACATAATTCCAGGCTTATATGAAAGTGAAAATGATAAACAACACAACTCGGAGATAATTAGGTAAACAAGAAACAAGTTGTCCGGGTGGGAGTTAGAACAGTGGAACCAAGATGATCGTACACAAGCGGTCACAGATGTGTATATATTCATCCTTACACACGGTCAATAGTAAGTATATAGTCCACGAGTTTTATATTTTACAGTCATACATTTACGTGTACATATGAGTCACGTTACGCTCACATGTAAGTAATGACATATTTCTCAACACATCTGTGGGAAACACGCTCAGGTATGCGCGGTCATTGCACATACTGTAAGGCGATACACAACTGTACACACCGGATGTACAACACACCGATTACGTAAATAAAGCAACAAAAGAGACATGATAAGAGAAAACAATTCGGGTTTACGAAAAAGCGTTTGATACTCATGACTCTAAAAAAGTAGTTCTCGTAATCTCCACGATTCGGTGAAGAAATTGAGTAATTACATCAATTTGCGCTTAACAAAGTAATCCGCGACCTGATGGTTAAGGTCACGCTAGAAAAGGGCGAGCTGAGGATGGAGAAAAGGGAAATAGAGGTATTACACCATTGCATGATGCAAATCACTTTGGAAACTGCGTAGAAAACGTTTTCGCCGGGGGGACAGAAGAGTGCGCGATTTTGCGGATAAATGGGCAGGCCTGTAGACAGAACACCGTTATTTGCACAAAATCGACGGACTTTCGCAGATTTTGCGAGTTGCCCAACCAATACGAGATTTTGAGTGTC
Organism: Paragonimus kellicotti; assembly: GCA_014220965.1. Classification (NCBI taxonomy): domain Eukaryota; kingdom Metazoa; phylum Platyhelminthes; class Trematoda; order Plagiorchiida; family Troglotrematidae; genus Paragonimus; species Paragonimus kellicotti. The sequence continues at coordinate 31,226 of LOND01001663.1, read as the reverse complement.
CGAACGTTTTGGAAAGTTTTCCGTCATTAGATGTGCAGAATGAAGAATGTAATGCAGACTCACGTGATCAACGGAGAATGTAAAATGATCATGTCAACTAGGGTACGTAATTTCTTCGCAAAAATCATGTAGAAATGAACGACTGCTTGGTAAGTAATATAGAGTGTAACATTAACAAACAGTTGTTATCATATAACGTGAAAAATAGATCGACCACCGAATTTTCGTGTCGAATTTTATTGTCACGTTTCCCTATTAGGTCAACACGTGGACTAGACAGGATGTTTAACAACACAGAAAGATTGCCAGTTGGTCTATTAGGATGAGAAGTAACGCGGACAGTAACGCAAAATGTTTATGCAGTCGAGTGAGACAAACAGATCAGGTATTTTTTGGTGTTTTCCAAACAGTTTTATCGCGTACAACTTCTTCATAATGATAAGTAACCGCACGCAGCTGGTTAGTATTAAGTACGAAGTAGGAACGTACCAGGATGATAGGGTTGTTACGGTAGGGCGAATGTATACTGACACCAATATGTGTTGACTATAGATAAGTTTTCTTGTTCCCGTGAAAATTTTAGACACAATTATGTACAAAATCTATCCTACTTTGATCAAGTCGAAGGATACGTGACGTTACATCGCGCGGTACAGACGGTTTCCCTCAGATGTTATTAGGTCCATTTTCAAAAATATCGTCTTCATGCAGGCAGAGTTTGAAAATGGACATGACGTTCGGTAATGTCAGGAAGGTTTCTAAGCTTCGTTTGAATTGGATGTATTTTCTTACGGGAGTTTGTTCCCTTTGGAGGAATATTTCACTGAGAAAAAATTTGAACGCAGTTTTCCTGATTTAAAAGCCGCTCAAGTAAATTCCTCGTTTCCGATGTTGTAATTTGAGCTATGTTGCAAGCAGACCTTGAAACTGACAGTTAGTTAAATGTCACACACTAGATTGTACATGAGTGCGAGGTTCAGCTTGAGTCGCCGTAGCCAAAGTGGATCGAGTGCAAGCGTTCTGGCAGCGTTCTCTGTAGTTCAGAGAAGACGGATAACCTAGTAAACCTTTTGTGAATGCACGTTGGAGACTTTCCAGAGCTAGCCTATCAGACTTGCGCAGGTGACAATATATGAACGTGCAGTACTCAAGTTGAGGTCGTACGCATAGTTACGCAGGTGTAGCTAAGCAACAGAAAGGAGGAATAAGTGCACAATGTAAACTATCGTTCGTCTAGCTTCGGCTACTAGGAAAGATATATGTTCTGAGAAATTGAATGAGTTTGAGTAACGTATACCCAGGTCACGGACTGAGTTGGAAGTTGGAATGCTATGGCCATCCAGCTTCATAAAGTCCTCTGGTATATGACAATCATGTGCAACGATGTTAGATTCAGTTCATGAAAAGTTCATCCACCAAGTTTTTCATCAAAAATTTAATGAGATGAATTCTCTCCGTACACTTCCTAAATTAGAGCTGAGAATGCCAGCAGTGATAGTGTAGATTAGCTTAATGTCATCAGCGGACAAGAATAGTTTACCACCCCTGATAACTTCACATATGCCGTTTATATACATGAGAGCAACGGTCCCACGACGCTTTCTTGGATCACTCCACTGGTGGTTAGTATAGGCGTTGAGCCGTTACCTCCTACTTTCATTACTTATGAGAAACCACTAAGATATGAAAGCAGACAATTCAGTAATGGATCATGTATACCAAAAGATGTTATTTTGACGAAAGGATCTCATGAGACACACGATCAAAAGCCTTTCACATGCCCAGCGGTATAAGAATAATGGCATCACGGAAATCAGTGTTTTTAACATGGTTAAGAAATTCCAGCTGGCACGTCATGCACGAACGTTTGCTGAGGAACCCATGCTGGGAGTGGTTTATAAGGTTTTGTGATAATAAGAATTCAACCATGCGACATTTTATTATCCTTTCCAACACCCGAGAACAAATTGAAGGTATGGTTAATGGGGTGATAGTTTCTCACGTCTTGTTGCGTACCACCTATATAGCGGGGCTTGATTATATAATTTTTCTACTGGGAAGCGAAGAAGCTTGCTAGTAAAGAAAGCACATTAATATCAAGCAAAAGTAAGGGAATGTCTCCTCCTCCGCGTTTGGGAGCAACAGGATGAATATCATAAGGACCAGGAGGATAAGAAGGCTTGATGACAGCTAAACGAGCGCGTATGTCAAACGCATCAACAGAAACATGACTGTAAAGGAGGTCCAAGAAATACTTGACGTGTTGAAATCTCCGCCAATCTCAATGCGTTATGAAGGCGAGGTTGATACATAACTAAGTCCATTAGTAAGGTTAGTCGTGTCATTATGAGTGGTGTTAGGTGGTCTGGGGACAAAATTTAAGGTTTACCTACAGGATTCGATTGAGACTAACAGCCACAAGGAGTCATCAATCATGTCAAAACAAGGCTGGTTGAGTATGGTTGCAGAATATTGCTCCCTTAGGTAAATTAAGCATCCTCCGCCACGTCCTCACCGCGATTTTTGCGGAACATATGATAACCTATAACATGTAGTTGTGTATCTGAGGTCTCAGGGGTACACCAAGCTTCAGTGACTAGAATAATGTGAGGATTATATAAGAAGATGAAAGATCTAAAAACACGTATCTTACTGACTTGTGCGCCGGCGTTCGAAAACAACAAACCTAGTGATTGTTTCTTATTCGACATCGTTTTTAGACATCCAAAAATATATAAAACAGAAGGGTCCTGTAGTGACTCAAAGGCTGTGGTGACGTCGCCTGATTTGATTCGCTTAGTAGTGGCTGACTGGGTCGCCTGCCTCTGAGTCCATGAAAATAAGTGTTGGAAACGTGTCAACAAAATATGGCGGTGAAAGGGAAATATTTTGGTGGACTTGGTAGGGTAGGTGCAGTACTTGTGTAACAATCCAGTCGTATAATACTGAGGGAAGCAATTGGTTGGCAGCATTCGATTCGAACTAACCTGTTGCAATGACCAAAGCAAAAGGTCGCATGCATTAAACCACCACCAAGATTGGCTTATGTTGCACCACTTGCAGTTTCACTCACACATAACGTTACCGGTATAAGCTTTAAGAGATGCAACTTGGAAGCAAGTGAGTGAGCTCTTTGTGTTCAGCCGGCCATTGTTGGTTGGACAGTTAATTGACTAGCATGACAATAACACCAGTATCTCTCAGAAACTAAACAGAGATCACAGTGATAAGAATTAAAGTAGGGAGAATAATACGAGGAGATTAACGCGAGCCGTTTAGTATCTGAGTAAGTGTTGATGCGATTCAGAGAGGATGAGGAGGGAAGCAGAGTTGAAAGTTGGACTGGGAGAAAAGTTGAAATGCTAGATTCCCGCCGGCATCGCATTCCTGCACATTGTTCGCTTCAACCGTAATTCCCCCGAAATCTAAAATCGAAGTCATTACACGGAAGACTGGAATGAATAACATCCTGGTATGTCAATTTTGACCTCTAGGATTTCACTGACTTGACTTCACCTACCCACACGGCAACTACTTCGGGATGCGGTCGTCACTTATACGACGAACGTGATATAGCCGACGAAGTTGACTGGGCAACAGAATGGCTTCCATCGCGTCCACATCCGCTCGCCGCAGTAACTCAGTGTTCGGAACCATGTCCAACCATCGGATACCCGAAATTTGTGTAGAATACTGCAAATAGAAACGGCTCAGACGGCGCAGGTGCAGGTGATACAACGTCCACGGTTCACCGCCACACGACTGTATAAACGGCACCATTGAGCGATGGACGCAGATCTCAGAGGACAACTTGAAGCTCCGATTATTCCAATACATCCGATTGCAGCGCTGGCCTTTGACAAGCCAGTCTGTGTCTCATGGTCAGCAGACAAATCTCTGAAGAAATTACCACTCAAGTATTGGCAGTCTGCCCAGCTTTCGACAACGTCTCGAGCGATACTAATTCCAGCCACATGTGTAGAACTCCAGCACGGAGAAGGCCGAAAGAGAGGAAATGTCTTGCGTGTGTTGGCATCCAATCCAAATTTGGATGCCGTGTTGGAAAGGTCCGTTGCCAGTCACCGTAGTTCATCTTCGATTTGCGCAAACAGTGTACAATCATCTTCCAACAGAAGCATGCGCATCGTTGAGGTATGTAGCCAGGCTGAGGCGCCGAAACGTCAGATATTCAGCAGGCGCCCATCCGTCCGGTACTCTACCTCAACACCATTCTCCGCCGAGTCCCGGAAAGCAACTGGTGAAACATATACTGAATAATGTTGGATCTACTACGCCCAGGAAAAGAGTAAAATCGCTTGAGGTACATCCACACGATCGTACCTTCGCCTCCATGCTCACACGCAATATTCTAATGAAGTGAACAAGCTCATCCGGACATCCAAACTCGCCAAGCACCGCCCACAATGCTTCGTAGCTTACGGATTCGAAGGCCTTGATACTGTCTCCTAGGAGGGCACGCAGGGGCTGATTGCGTTAGTCGTAATTATCCTGAACCTGTTGAGCAGGAAACATCAGGCCGATCATACTGATATTCGCCCCGAATCCATACCACCCCTCATGAACACTGGTCTGCGAAACGTCCACGACCAGCCGGTTCAGAAGGATTACTGCAAGCACCGTGTCAGCACAGTATTACAGACTAGTGCTTTGATAGCTATTAGCGCATTGCTTGCTACACTTACTCTTAGACGAAGTATTATCAAGGTATCGTTGAAGTCTAACTATATTTCTTCCTGCTTTTAGGTGAAGTTAGTCAGTTGGAGCAAAGCAGACTCTAACAGCGTTCCGTCGTTCTTCAGCACTTTACCTGGCAATCTTTACCAGCCTGCAGACATTTCGCAGGTGTCCGACCTAACTCTGGACCCCTGGCAAATCCACGGCGACAGCTAGTGAAAACTTGACGGTCAGTTGCGGTAGGTTGTTTACAGCCACAAAATCAATGTTAGCGGGATGGTTTAGTTGGCCACCACAATGTTCGCACCAGGCTCTTAGGGCGTCATTCGGCTGAGTGCACGAACACCTGGTGTCCATATCAATAGGTACTTCGGTAGACCAAAAGGATGGACCAGAAATTGCCTTAAGCAAGTGGTGGAACCGCTTGTGTTTCCTCCGTTGAGCGTCACATCGTATCAACTTGTACTGCTCTCCCACTAGTCGTCTTTGGTTTGGTAAGATCGTCTGGCGAGTTGATGACGACTGCTCCGGAATATCGTTCTTTCCGATTCATCATACGAGTCCGTTGTTGAAGCTTCAAACGCCGCATTTTTCTCTCGTACTAACTTGGCGATAGCCACACAGTTGTCAAACCAGTCCGGAGGTTTCTGGCATTGGAAAACGATGGTCTGGATGACTGCTGCCATGATCCATTCCTTCAGCTGTTGCAACACAATATCGGAGGTAGTGGATAAAGCAATGTCATACACATGAGCGACAACTGCACAATGAAAAGCAGTCCTTGTCTCAGAGTTCTCCCATCGTTCCACATTCGATTCCTACCGTTGTCCGGATGATCTACAATAAACAGGTTTGCATACATGGATGAACAGCTTGGTCCTGACCAGCTGCACGCATCCCTCGCGTGATGCGCATTTTTGTGCTGCTTGATGAGTTAGCTACCTGCATTGAGAAACAAGTATCGTGTGTTTGGTGTGAGATCGGCGACCACGTTCCTTGTCTCTATTTACTCCCTCCTCGCTGATCCTTCCACATACATTGGAATTTTCCCTATTAGTGATTGCCAGCTTCCTTTGCAAAGACCGATACGACCATTCGAATTATGTGCGCAATAAATTACTCCCCCCACGAACATTGATCTCGATGTATCATTACTAAATCTCGATATCATTCACTTGTGGAAACTTGTTCTCGCGCAGGTTTTCATCGTGACTTTTCATGTTTAACTTGTTTATATGTACCTCAGTGCATTTGCGTTCACCGCTACTCATTACCACTGTTTGCATTGACACTACGTGAACCGTTAGTCTCAGAACTTGTATATTTGGTGGATTGAATGTCGAGGTTTGTTGTTGTCTCCTTATATTTAGTTTATAAAAATTTTCTTTTACCTTAGCACCTAATTAATAAGGAACTTGCCCATACCACTATGTTCCCTTCTGGATCTGAATTGGTTGTGTGGCGAGCTCAGATAGCCCGATGCTTACAGACAGGACTATTCTAGATCCAGCCTATCGATGGACGTTGCTAGTTGACCAAGCTTTGCCCGAACAACCGCTAGATGTCCGTGATTAACACTTCCTGCACTCTGGTTTGCAGATAGAATGCGTGTCTGAGAGGTCACTCATAAATCGTCAATCAGTCGAGCCCATTGTTGCTCACCTACTCTTACTCAACAGCCTTCACAAGAACTCCACAGCGTCAGTTTTGGATTAAGAAACTGGGTGAAGTCTGAAAGGGAAATTATTTTGGTTCGGCCTAATTGACTAGAAACGTCCAATTGATAAGTGATGACACATGAACTCATTTTTGCTGAGATAATTCGATATGCTTGGGTGAGTAATACGGGGGGGAGTGACATTTTACAGCCCACATCTCCCATTACACCATATGCCAGGACCCATATTGTAGATCTTGGGATGGGGGCAGTCCTCGTCTTTTTACTGTTTTCTCGATATCTGCAAACGGTTCAAAGCAATCACTCCCATATCCCGGCCAACGGTCTCCTTTTTTATCCTATTCTCCATGGACTTTGTTCTCTTAATCAGACGAATATGCAACTCATACGTAGGTACTGGGGTAGGTGACTCGTGTTGCCAGTGCTCTCAGCATTCTCTTTGCTGTTGCTATTCGATCACGTCGAGGGGCCGTTCTGGAGTACGAAGTAACAAAAAGAGAAAGGGAGAAATGAAGGTTTTTAGCGAGTATAATGATATCAAATTACAACTGAGTTTCGATTTAACACAAAAATGAGATCCTATATCCCCCGGTGAAGATATGGGCATAACGTGGAAAGTTTCACTTGTTTATGGCAGCCCATGATCAGTCACACCAGTCTACCTTCTGGAAGTCCCCCAAGAGCGACAGTCGGATTGCAATCCCTCTTTTTGAGATATGCTGGACAGTGTTGTGTAGGACTAAACATGACCTCACATCCGTTACGTCGGATTTTGCAACAGTATTTCATGCTGGGAACACACGAAAGGCGTTCTAATGCGCTTAGATACATGCAGTTGTCCACTTTTAGACAGAGCGGAATAAAGCCTACTTCGCATACGCACGATCTACATACAGACTTACATACACACGAGAAATGGATAGCACACCGAGGCTAAATTAGATCGCGAAACAATGGGATCCAGACCCGTCCTAGCTTTCAATCAGACACATCGATCGTTCGGGTTTCGAAAACCTATGGGGGGAGATTGTTCCATGCGTTCACTACTCTGTGGGAGACGGATAAAGCACTAACCCCGTTATTTTCTGTTGGCTTGTAGATTATCATGTTCCCCTACGAGGTGCGGCATTCTCTTCAGTTGGAAGAAAGTACTTGAGGGTACATCGGTAAAACACAATGGGGGCTTGGAAACTTCTATCAAGTTGACTAGAAGTTTGCCTCGCTCAGGGAAGAACTGATCGAAGGTTTTCAATCCAAATGCATAGTCTGGGGGTTTTCTGCCTCGTACCAACCTAGTAAATCACCGTTCCACTACTTCGAGGCATTGCTTGTTTCTCTGCGAGCTTAGACGTCACATCTTAGTACGATACTCCAAATGAGACCCAGCAAACCTTCCGTACGGGAAAGTAAGTACCTCCGGCTTTCAAGAGGTGATGGTTCTCATGGGATGATATGGCAAGCCTCTTGTTTCCTTCGCCACCAATGCGAAACGCATCGCAGGTTCGAAGTAACTTTGCATCCGAACTTAGATATCTTCAATCTCACCAACTGGCGCTGTCCTTTATGGACTACTCGCAGTTGGAAGGTGTCCTCAGGTGAATCCTGTACGGCCTTTGATCAGATGCAGGCTTTCTTCTGGGTTGAGTGGTAAATTACAGCTAGCTGATCAATCGCAAAGCTTTAATAAATCAAATCAAACATCCAGGCTTGTACTCCTGGCAATTTTTAAATCGCTAGCGTACATACAATATAAAGAAGCCACGGGGATAATCAAGTCATTTAAGCAATCTGGTAGGGTCAAAGGTCTCAGAACCGACCCCTGTGGAACTCCACTGAAGACAGGGTTTTCTTCTGCGTTGGATCCTTCAACAGTGACTTCGAACACCCTGTTGCAGAGTAACTCTGCTGTTCACCGGATGATAATCAGTGTTATCGCATACTTCTCGGTTTTAAGTATTAGTATGCGACGATTTTTTCGAATAAAATGCATTACTGAAGTCCAGATGACATACGGCCATCAGTTTTCTCCTGTCCAAACCCTGTGTTTTCCGATCCGGAAAACAGGTCGGGTGGGTAAATCTTTACATTGAGAATTCATGTAGATTCACATCTAACAGCGTGTTTTTCGTTAGGTGCTTGGAAGTTTTACTTTCAATAACGGCTTTGCACACTTTCGGTGAAATACATGTGAGACTCACTGGTCGATAGTTACTAGCCGATTCTTAGTCCCTTGCTTTGTATAAGGTTATGACATCAGCCTCTCACCGGTTCTGAACCATTTCATCTTTTTGGATAGACTGATTGAGAAGATTGGTTACTGGAGTGGATAATACACCGGCTAGTGGACGGATGAAGCCGAACAAATAACATATAGCTACGCAGGCTTCGTCAGTATTCAACTACTAACTTGCTTTAGCTAGCTCGTTAGGTGTGACGTCTTCGTGGGTCGTTTCGCTGGCCAGCGCAGTAGGCGAATATAAGATAAAGTGTTACTGAATTTCCTCTCGGTGAACATTTGAGACCTGCAATACCAAATGTTCCGCCTTCTCATGAGCGATTGTAATCGATTTGCGGTCAGAGAGCTTGAGGTCACCTCCTTCCCTAAGCAGCGCGGGCTTAGATCGGACATACGCATAGTACCGCTTTGGATTGACTTTGGCACTCCTAACGAGGGTTCCTCTGAAAGCGGTTGAGGTGCTATGCTGCAGTTCGGTAGTGCTGTCTTTTTCGCGAAGGTTCAATAAAACTTCCCGTGGCCATTTGTTTTTTGGAAGCTAACCAGGTCACTCTTCTTCCTGTGTGCCTTTTCCATTTAGGCTACTTACTAACCGGGTTCCCTTCCTGAGCGGCGTCTGGATAGTGAGGCATGGGTTCCCGGAAAAAGCTGCAAATTTAACCTGGCGAGGCCTCAAGCTCCATTTGCTAGGGTCGATGGGTGGCTTAGCTCTGGGAATTCCTATGTAGGGCCGAGCTATTGATTTATACTCTCCCAAAGTTGCGTGTTGACTCGCAGGGCACAGATTGTCATCCGGTATGGAACTCTAAGACGACAGACACATGACCACTTTTCCAAGGAGGGATGCCCGTAGTGAGTGGGGTTACTTATTTTCATAACCACTCATCAGTAAGTTAAGCAACGATGTGACCCGCCTTAGTCTAAAGCACAAGGTGCATCTTACTGTTGAATCAGCATTTTATTTCGCCGGCACTGCAGCATCCCTACTAAAGAAATATCTGCGGGAACAAACCCTTTCTCCCGGTCGATATTAACACAGCTGAATAGTGGAGAAATTATTATCAAGCGTGGTTTGGTTGCTGTAACTCTAATAAGAGATATAGGCTACCCATCTTCAATAGGTTGTGGCACCAGACGACGATGCAAATATACAACTGAGATGATCTATGCGTTCAACTTCAACCCACTTTCTACCAGTTTAACGTTGAACGTACTAAGACGGGAACTATACAGTCTCACATACCACTCGGTAATTAAAGTTAGCACATCTCTTCCCCTTCTCCTGTCAGGCCTATTTTGTCTGCAACGTGAATACCACTATAACTACGGTCCATCGTTCTGTGCACGCAGTCTGAGCCAAGATTTTGCGACGGCATTTACGTCGTAGTCAACGACTACGTCAAGCATTTTACCCCACTTGTTGTTGATGTTACAGATGTTCGTATAATAGGTTTCCGTTCGCCAAGGGCTTCCGCCAATTGAGTTTTTTATGAGGAGCCCTTGGGAAATATGCCTACCGGCGGGGTTTCACTTCCGTCAGCCGTAAAGAACACATTTCTGACGCTACATTGAGGGAGCCGAAATACGAGGTGGTGATTGTTCGGTAGTCGCTTGCAATACGGAGAGGTCCAACTAACAGGGACTGCCGGAATCCAGTCACTTCGATGTACACAGTGGAGGAATACCCTAATGCGTAGCAGGGCTGATTGATTCTGGAGGTATTTCGAATGCGTTATTTGACTTTGCCTTCATGTTCCGTGGTTTCGCGGACGGTGTATTAAAATTAAAGGGGTGTACAAGTTCCATACCAACCGGCCGCTGTCTCATATACATATATATTGGGACGAATTGATGCAACTTACCCACCCGTATCACAAGTCCTATTCTGATATCATTTGAAAAGCCTACCATACAACCCAAACCCGACAGATGGTATCTCGATGTAAATTGTTTTCGCCTGTCATCCATTAAATATGGTACAGGAATACTATATATTGAGGCATAGTTTCCACTACCGACAACTAACTACCACTAATGTTCCAGATACGTCAGCCTCATATTCAGCAAACCATTATTCACTTTCAGCTCAGCCACCCAAGAACGTTGTTTCTCGAACAACATTGATATCGTGGTCATAGTCAGTGACGTGGAAACAAAATGAGTATCCACTGCTGTGGTCCCACTCGCAGACGACAGAGACCCAGTGGTTTCGGCAGTGTACCGGTGGACTTCAAGGGTGATATGATCACGCCAGTATTTCAGAATGTGAGCAGTGACCCCACAGTACGTCTTTTTCATTTTTACTTTCAGACTGTTCAATTCTGAGGGGTGGTAAAATGTTTATAGCACATTAACGACCTTTCATGATGGATAAACTCTTTATAACTTGAATCCGCTAGTAACTCGATGTAGACACTAGTGATCTAACGACCAATCCGTATCTGACGCGTACACTTCGTTTGATGTTTGCCTCATATTTATGGGAGATCGCCTTTTTTACTGGAAGATTAAAGCCAGGGTCAAGTACACCGTTTTCGAGAGTGGTGGTTGCACATACTGGATCATTGACAGTGACCACCGGATTGCTGGTAGTGTTTGACAACCTATCTAGCAGCTGTCCGGAGGATATTCATCCATCGCAATTTGGTTGGGTACAGTTTGATTTGGTTGCAATAAGAATTCAGCACAACCCCAGGGAGATACAGAGACAGAGTGTGAAACCAAGTGTCGCAGCCGAAGCGCCGGAGGACGTGGTCTCTCACGCGAACCAGTTTGGAGTACAAACTAGAGGTGGACCATTTCAAAGTGTATGTAAGATATATAGAGAAGCAGAAAGGGAGAATGAATGACTATTGATAACACAGTAAGACAAGATACAAGCAAACACTGGGTGATTAGAGACTGCGTGCTAGAGTGGTACCAAAAATACGTTGAGAAAAACAGATACACTAAAGCCATCCATGGAAACTGTGAAATGTATGGTAACCCACCAACAGTATGTAGTCCGCCCACCGCATACTGATTGGTCTAGGGCTATGAAATCCTTCCGCTGTCACTGTGTCACATTTCCTTATATATTTTCGCTGTTGTTGTTTTGAAAGAACATCTTTGCTTATTCCATGAAGATTTCCCAGTGTATGTTGCGTGTATGCACGTTTGTTTGTGACCTAGGCTTTGTGGGAGTTGCGTTAGCACTCAATACTAGATACCAGCTTAGCTAGTCTATCTCTGTTACTCGCTCTCTTTCACGTTTTTATTAATTATACAAGCGGCGTATCGTCTTCACACACTGTTCCGTTATTATATACTTTTCTTTAAAAAAGACATTTATTGACCTGTAAAGCTGAGACCCATCACTGTTCTTTTAAAAAATGGCACACCACTGGCTGTGGAAACACTCCGCAACTATCTACGAATACAAACCTGCGCAAAATGGCAGATGTTATTATCGCTAAGATTGAAGTTAACAGACGGTTGGTCAAGTTCAATTCCCACAGGGCAGCAGGGACAGATGGTATACGTCTGGTACTGTTGAGGCCAGTATCTCACATCTTGAAAGACTCTTTAGATCATTTGTTCAGCGCATCTTTGAAAGTAGTTGGATCACTGCAGGATTAGAAAATAGCTGCGAATACTGTGGTGTAAAGGCGTGGCAGCAAGGAGGGGTCCCCAGATTACCGAATGGTTAGTCCCACATCTCCGCTGTTGAAGTTACTGGAGAGACTACTGAAGAATGAGACTTGTGACCACTTCCCCCAGCCTAGGGTCTTAAGAGCACAGAGATGTGAGTCAGTGGAGAAGTGATCTCGTCCAACAAAGCTGTTATCGTTTCTTAATAAAATTACCGGGAGGTTGGATAGGGAGAAGGATTAGAAGTCTTCTAATTATACTTTTAAAAAGCCTCTGATTCGGTTAACACCAGACGGTTTGCGAAGGACCTTGAGGCATTCAACCTGTACCCGGATATCGTGAACTGAATAAAGGCTTACATCCAGGGTTGAAGTTTCCGCCTTCAAGTGAAGAGTACACAGTCATGTTTGATGATTGTGAAGAGTGGTGTTCAACAAGATTCTGTCGTAAGCCTTTACTGTCTCAGAGTTACACCAACAACTTAGCGCTTTACTCGCCTTGCTAGTGCCGTATGCTCGTGGACGACGCAAAGCTAGTTGAATGTCCAAGTGAGATTGTGTTGCAGAAAGATCCGGATAGAGCCCGCCAGTAGACAGTCACTAAGGGGTTGCTACTAAATGTGACCAAGTGAGTACAACCCTTGGAAATGGAAGTACATGCTCCTAGACTCGTAGGAGAGTCAATAATTTCCACAGAGATCTAGCAATCACTGAAAATGGGATATTTAGGGATACAGATGGGAATGAACTTCAAACCTTTTGCCGAAAACAACTGGTACACGAATGGTCAACATAGTATTGTGTCTACCTGGGAGGGCTGTGGCTTCTCGGAAGTCAAAGGTTCTAGTAACTTCTTTCAAGGCGTACGTGCAGCGACATACCGGATACGGTGTGTAAGCCTGGTATCTACAACTTGTAGGTGGTGTAAAAATGCTAGAAAGAGTACAACGCCGATTTACAGAGTCGCCTGCAAAACGTAAGCGTACAGACCATCACAGTGATCTTCGATATTCTAGTTAATTCTTCTCAGAGAGGAGACGCAACTGTGGAGATTGCATGCTTTCAGATTCTTTGAGGGTTTGACTGATACTGATAAACAGCCGCCAACCGTCAATAGCAACGCAACGCCTCGGGCTTATAACTGAATCTTCATCAAAACATGAGCCAGCCGAAACTTCCGTGCTCACTCCTTCTTCTTTGAAGTAGAGAACGATTGAAACAAGTCACCAGTGGAAATGGTGCTTGCCAGGACAACGAACAATTTCAACCGCAGTCTTGATAAATGTTAGACATCGGTGCTTCCTGAGTTGGTTGGGAAAGTTGGAGAATGAACGTACATTTTACTCTTCTTTTCTGTCCCCTCCAGTTTACTTTCTCATTCTTCTTCAATATACCTAGTAATCCTTTGCAACACGCGTATTGCCCTTTCTTCCTGACTCATGGACCCTGAATAGTGATCATACAACTGAAGTCTGGAAAAAGTGATGTGGCACCACCGGCGGCATTGACCCTGCAAACCAATCTAATAAGCTGTATACATAAGTCGTCAGTTCCTCCTACAATAGTCAACGGTCTCCAAAGATAATTTTATTATGGAACAAACAGAAGCCTTGTCTTCTCCGCTTGTTGCAGTACACTGGAATCCGTGGAGTTCAACATTGAGGAAAAGTAGACACCTCAGCAATCGCTGTAAGTCCTGTGACCCGACTTGTCCTGGCCTGACCTACGCCAGCAATTATTCACCCTGTGTTACCACCGCAATGTGCCCGGAGATAGGTACCTGGAATTACGCCACTTTCCGCAGGATCGAGAAGCAAAGGGTCTACGAGAAAAGAACTTCCGGAGCTTGTAATGAACCTCCTGGACTTATTGAACTAATTGTAACGAATCAACCTCCATCCAGATTGACCACAAACGCCGACCTATAAGTTTCTGTTCTCCGGGTGATTTGGAGTTGATAAGTGCTGCCCATTTTTATTGTTGTTCCTGTGAAAGTCTGGTAGGTAATTGCGGGCTTGAGCTGTTTTGCATACCTTTCGTCGCAACATTCTCCTCTCATTTGTAACGGTATAATACACCGTCAATATCATGAGGCATACCATTTAGTTAGTCATAGCCTGTTTTCTACCTCAAGACTGCAGCGGCTCACCTTTGTTGCAGAACGGTCAAGCAATACACTTGCATCTCGTATACCAAGCTGGTCCACGCAAGGGACAATGAGTTACAATGCTTTAGCTGTGATACGTGGTTTCATATTTCTTGCACTTGTGTTTCTCCAAAGCTGCGCCACTCACTTAGTGCATCCAATCTGCACTCACGTCAAACGCGATAGCTTTCCTTACTCCGGGAAGCTACTTGCCGGTGAAGCAGGCATCACCGGCACTTGGACAGTCGCAGCTAGCGGGACAGCATATAATAACAGCACGCTTCACAATATCACAGCAAGTGCCAGCGGACACCACGCCATGTCCCTGCCTGAACGCAAGTCGAGTGGTCAAAAAAGACGGTATGCGTCAGTGGTGTCCGGGAATCGTCATTTTCAAAAGGCATGGTATGTCCATCGCAAAAACTAAACATTCTTCTGCCCGGTCAGACTGTGTTATAATAGAGGACTTTTCGGAGCGCGGTCATTCATCTCTCCAGCTATGTGGGGAACATGACAGCGAACTTGGGCTTGCTGGCTACGTTCAAACGTTAACCCAACCTCGACGTCCCATTTCCATAATCCGTTTCAAAAGGAAACCTGGGTAACCGCGTATGAGCAAACCGGGGCCGGTACGGATTTCCTCTGCAAGTGCTGCGGAAACTGACGAGGTTCTCTAAGCAGATTCAGACAAACTCCCCTTTGGCGGCGCTTCAACTAATCCTGAGACAACTTGGACTGGGTGACAACGGAGAGGTCAAGCCACAGAAGAATGTGGTCGCTGATGACCGTTCCTGCAACTTATTTGGCATAAGTGTGCCAGATACACGTGAGGACAACACAGCGCACATTACTGCCTAACGAAAATTTCTTGTGTCTGTCCTAAAGCCAGAAAATGTTACTCCGCAGAACATTATGCGCATTTCGCGCTCTAGCCTGACGCCAGCAAAGTCCTCATCACGGTTCTTGAAAATAACCTTAACCGCCCCTGGGAAAGCTGCGTGTACGCTGGGAAGTTTTTGCCACAGGCGTCATCCAATCCGATAGAGCATACGTTTCCATCGAGACCGTTCCAAAGATGAAGGCGAGAAGTCGCAATGTGAGTTCACACCACGAGCTGCTCGCGTATTCCTTCCCTCACTTAGTTTGCAATCTCAACAAATGACCAATATCCTGTCACATTCAGGTATTGCGAACCCAGTCGCCGATGCTCTCTCGCGCATCAATGCTACAATGAGCACGGCAGACAGCTCAGTCGATCTGACAGCGATCGCAGCTGCACAGAACAACGATCCGGAAATAGAACAACTTGTCGGTCCAGTTAATATCCGTTAGCAACAACCATTCGTGGCACGAGCTTCTGCCATCAGCCTTGTTAGATATCTGAAACACGCCGGAGGCCGACCTGCATACCAACTTCGTCCAGTTGGTCTATGAGAACTCCTTACGTTTAACCGGTGTGATGGTTGTCCCATGCGCGACGAGACCCATCAACTTCGCGGATTACGGTGAGCGGATAGCCCAACACATGAAACAGCTACGACCGACCCCATCAAGGGAACAGACGACACCAACGTACGTAGATCCTCGTCTGTCAACTTGTTCTCACGTTTTGGTGCGTGCGGTTACTCCTCGACGACCTTTACACCCGCCGTATACAGGTCCATTCCGCGTAATCACGCGCTATGATAAGACTTTCATGTTGGAGCGCAAGGGTAAACGCGAGGTTATCTCGATCAATAGACTAAAGACAGCGTTCATAGAGGTACCCGATGTGGAAGTTGATTCGCTACCAACAACACACCTCAACAGCTAATACACTGCCTAACGCTTGTACAGATCCGGTTTCGGTTGCGACTCCGCCTGCCTCGACGGAGCCAAGTCTCCAGAACAGACGTGGTCGAGAGTTGCGGAGGCCAGTGCGATTTGCAGACTATGTAGACATCCGCTGTGTCTAGATTGTCTTGTTGCTGTTGCACTTCCTTACTCAGTTGATCTTACACGGCTCTACCAACTGCGAACTCTGTCGACAAGTCGTTAGTTATTTTTAAAAAAAGGAAAAAGC
>LOND01001662.1:30741-44112 GCA_014220965.1 Paragonimus kellicotti | reverse complement strand
CTGTGCAGTAAACGATCATGACGTATTTTGTACCCTAACCGCACATGAAATGTTTGCCTTCTTACACTTTATAACTGTCATTGTCTGTTAAAACTTCCTCCTCGGTATTGGTCGACACGTCCTCATCTACGTATGTACCCGATTGTTTTAATGAGGTCATTTCCCGTTGACTGGTGGCTGTTTGTGAACGCGTGTTCAGTTAACCCATTTTGAACTTCTTTGCTGGATAATTTGTGTATCCGGTTGATTCACATTCAAGGTGAGATAGTACCTTTGTTGTAATTTTATTAAACAGTACCGTATAAATTCCAATCCTTTCGATCGCCTTTTCTGACGTTTTTGGACTTGGAAGATAGTCCCGTCAACCCGACCGTCTGAATAAGCGTTATTGGAATTGTCGAATACGCGTTACTGAGTGAATTACCCTAAATCGCCAGGAGCGATTTAACAATGGGCTTGAATCCGCAACAGCATGAAGAGCAAAAGTGTCCTTAACATTGAATAGTTTCGAGCTCAAAACACAATTGGGCAAATTAGTATTACTAGTAAGCGGTAGGTGAATTCTGGTTAATATGAACTGAACGTCACTCACAACTGGTCACAATTCTTGTACTCCCATTAACGTTCCAGTTGGTCCTTTAGAAAAGAGGCACTGTGCTCGCGTTCAATTCTTGTTCGAGCTCGTCAGCAGTGCAAATCATTACGACGATCTGAATTAGAACTCCGACTATGCTTTATGAGGTAACTGCATTGACGACTTCATGAGGGCGTGGTGTGAGTTGAAGTCTCGGCAGTGGCAAGAATAAGCAGTAATGAAGAGTTCCAACAAGAGTGAAACTAGAATACGGTGCTTTTTTCGAAATGAGCTTGTTTAAAAGTCTGTGGGAATGCGAGTGTTGTGATCAATCGTGCGTGATGTTACATGAGTATTATTCAAACATTCACTAAGTACAAACGCAAGTGAATGGAAATAAAGTCAACTAGTATTGATTCACGTCGTGTTTATTCAGTATGAGGAAGTGAAATGTGATAACGATCAAACTATCAAACCATGCAGTTTAAACTAAAGGCTTACTCGTTCAATTGCATGAACAATGCTGCGTCAGCTTCCGGAAAGAAAGCGGTTTTCTTTGGAACCGGTGTTGTATCCGGAGTAGTGTTTGCTTCAGAAGCCATTTGAGATGCGTTCGACTCAAGAACGGTTTGCCGTGCTCGTAGCCAGCGTGAAAGCTGACCGGCCCGGTCATGGTACAAACAGAAGCAAAGGGGCGCAGACACCTTTAAGAAGAATAAAGGGAAAATGGACATGGTTATCCCTAACTGACAAACGTCGGAAACAGCGTTGCAAACATGTACACCAACGGCAGCAATCCGCATCTCAGCAGTTTGTGCTGCATCCCGCATCCCGTGTAAACCTGACGGAAGATGCAGTATCACAGCTGGTCAGAGTTACATAGGGAATTGAATGTGTGAACACACGATATATGCATAAATGCGTACCGTATGCATTGAAAATCTGTCCAGGGGTTAGCACCGACGTATATATGTGGCTTTGCGCGTGTTACTTTAGTGCGTATGTCAGAGCGATATCACATCATTCGGCTCTACGATAATCGAGTCGTTGGAAGAGTCTTACCAGGCAACCTTATTCTCACGTGGAAAACTGTAAGAATGTGGAAACGAATGGTCCGATTCGCATACTGTCTCAGTGATGCACTTCAGCTACGCAGAATTTCTTGCTTAGAGACGATGAGGGGAAATTATCCTCTTAGGCCGGCATCAGAAAAACAACAAGATGGTCCTTTGACAAGGAAACAATGCATTGAGCCGGTTGTCACTTAGGCAGCCTGTGGCGAAAAGTTGTGTGGCTTTTATGACATACTGTCAACTATCAACGACAGTCCAAGTCAGTCCCAATAAACAAGTTCATGCCACGAATATCTGCGGTATTCTAACACATAACAACTACTTTCTAGTCAATTCGAAGTGGTTTCCCCGCCGCTAAGGGGAGAACTGAGCTTATGCTCAGACTCTGAAGCCTATTATTCCGAGTAATAAAATAACCCGGTATCATGAGCGTTCAACGCCAAGCATTACGTTAGCCCAATCTAAACGACGGTTATACGGGCTCAGTGCTAGATACAATTTTATTCACAGCGAAAAACTTATCGGAAACGTCACCACTAATGTAGCACGATACTCAGTTAAAAATGAACCTGGTATTCTTTCGTTGTGAAATAACTGGCAAATTATTTGAACATTTGTCATCCCTCCTAAACAGGCGGAGGTGAGCAAGTGGTGAGTGCAACAACCGATTACGATAGTCGAGCGGAAAGCCCACCCTGAGTAGAAAACACCTCCCATCCTGTATATAACATATTTACTGCCATGTGAGAGAATATATCACATCCTGAGTGGACATCGTCAGAATGCAAAAGCTATGACGGAAACAGTCGCAGCAGCCGGAGCTCAACAGTCAGCGTTAATGGTACTGAGTTGCTGCAAGAGAAGAATGTTCACCAGGTTCACTGAAAGGGCAGTCCGGCGACTGTTAAACTTTAGTCGCTGTCGGATATAGAAGTCAAAGTGTATGAGAAATCAACAGCCTAACAAATGTCAACACTCTGTTCAACTGTTCAAGCAAAATGTTTAGCAAAAATTCCCATTATTGTTAATACGCGGCCAGTGGCAGCAACTGAAATTCTGGCACAACAACTGTTTCAGTGGAATGTGAATACGCCAATGACAGAAACGGACAAGACATGTGGTCAAAATGTACACTTGAGTCTGATAGGAATAGCTCAACAAAACTTACATGTTTCAGGATATTAAAAGTTAGGATCACATCATCACATTGCCGCCTTACGACTACATTTACATGTCAGCGAACAGCTCAAACAATGGAGAAGATGGTCCAACTGAGTACAGAACAACTGACCTGATAAATACTGGTCGCAACAGCATCGAACAAGTTAGATTTAATCAATGAGGGCAACTGAAGCCGATGAGCAGGTAAGTAACATTGACAGAAAATGTACTGACATTTAATAAGACAAGACATCATAAACACTGGGAAACCGGAAGAATGCAAAGCAAGAGCAACAACGAGTAAACCGAAATCTATCGGAAAGATGCGTTGATTCTCTTACCTGTGCAACTTTAGGTCGGTAAATCTCCAAATGCGGAGTGGTAGCGAACGGTGTGTTCGCACTAGCCAGATCTGGCTGTTCCACATTAGGTGTTTCAATAAGGGCATGGACATCCAAGAAGGATGGTTTCTTGTATGATATTCGAGAGGCTGATTGAGCAGCATCAATTACTTGTGGAGAGCGAAGACGGATAAGGAACAGTTCGTCATCTTCAGTACACAGGAGGACATAAGGGTCAGCACAACTGGCAAGGTGAATACGCCACTCTAGGGTGACTTGAACATATTCAATCAGTTTTGGGCCGTCCAGTAATCGTACGGACGTTGGTGATACCTAAAATTCGTGCAATACGCATAAACATGAGGATGTGTACGTTAGATATTTGGCAGAAAGCCTCGTATGGACATGGTGTCATACAAAGAACAAATAGAGAAAAAGAAATCTGTATACCCAAGATATAATAAATTTCCCACATAGACACCCAGGATTTAGATTCTGAGCCAAATCTGATAACGTCTCTGAACAAAGTTATTCTGGACTTATCGGTTACCAGCCAGAGACACAGAGTTGGCGGAGACAGGACACAGGAGCAGTTACTTCATACCTCCGGCTAGGTCGTTGTCTGGTTACTGCGTTGCATCTTTCAGCCGACCCCGAAGTTCGCAGATGAGGTCCAACGAATCAGGCGATGGAATGGTACACATTCACTTCAACTGACGGAAGTGATGACGCGAAATCGCGTTAGGTATGGAGATGTTCCTATTAATATCGCTGAAGAAAAGTTGTTTAGCAATCTTGTACACACGGTGACTCCACCATACACGAGCAACCAAGCACAATACCAATTTTAGTTCCCACACGTTTCTTATTCGAGACAAAGCGCAAACCGACCAACGAGCTAAATAACTCCAGTTTCTAGCTGAAGACTGGAGGCGATATCTCGTACTTTGGAGCTTCAGAAAGCACTCAAAATTACTGGGCAGAACGGGGAATAGCGTCTGACAGAGCCTGTGTCTCATGGAAATTAGTCAGCACGGTCTAAGTCCATCACTTTTCAATCGAAAAAGGCATCAACGTCATGATTTTACGAGTGTCATAACCAGTTCATTATACTGCCTATGGCGAAAGCCAACAACAACAGAGAAAGTGGGAATCTACAATGAACACCTCTGATGGCGTGGAATGTTTGAAGACTATCTGTGGACTCTAGCCTGGACTTGACTACTGAATTAGGGCACCTGCAGTATATTCAGGTATATGTCATCAACAGACCCTTGTGACTAGGTGCCTCCGAAAGTGCAGATTAAGAAACTGAGTCAAACGTACCATTGCGGTTGATAGACACAGCCAATGCAGGCTGGTGGTACGGCTAGAGTTATTCAAGTATTTGACAATGAGCACATCCTCGTTAGGGTCGGAAAACCACCGGTACTTCCTTAATGCCCGTTTTGCAAGTCGCGGACAGAAGTTTGACTGGTTCCCTGTGGTTCTTACAGATGCCATTAACTACATTCGTCACATGGAAGCTAAGGTAAATTTACCGCAATTAAGAGTATTATCAACTGTCCAGACTGGCTGCAACATACAGATAAAGGCCTCGATTAATACCTCATAACCTTTGAACGGTGGAGGCACGAGGCAATAAAGTGGAAGCGGAGAGGCAGCCGAACTGCCTCTCAAAATACATCGTCCAACGAGACAACATTCTTAACTCGTAGATTAGTAAACGCACCATCTATCTCCTCAATAGTTTCAATGACGAGTTACCTTCTAGAGTCTGGAGAGCTGACAAACTGAAAGAGTATAGTAACATTCCCCGATGCAAAGGTAGCTTCCATTTCGGTTTGTCAAACTTCTTGGTCTAGGACAACGTTACGGTCGAGATTACCTGACATCTCTCCTTAGCTCAGTATGTGGACTGTGGGCCAGAGTTTTACGCTTAACTTATAATAACTTGAAGGACTTATCTGAAGCCCAACATTTACAGCGCACATAGGTCGATGTGCCGCAGACAGTAGTGTGTGCTTTCGGTAATAACCGTGAAGTTTGAGCCTACAAGGAAGTAAGATTTGGAAGGATCAGATGATTTGGTTTATCCGCTAAGTTTGTCTTAATACAGATCGCATCAGTTTCCCGACTGCAAACCGTCGTGAGCGACAGAAACGTCATCTAGTAAACCGAAGAATGAAGTAACAACGGACAAGAGCATAGTTCGGACATACGCATATGATCTAGCAAAAAGCAGTTAAGGATGGAGTTACACCATCCATAAGTAGCGGCTACATGGTACACTTGAGATCTAATCAGCAGACAGAAGGCCTCAAGTCGCATACTGATGTGTTCAATACTTGTCGAAAATAATGCACGTTCACCACAGGACCACAGCAGGCGCACATCATTCTCTGCGATCTGATGGCCCCAGTTCATGAAGTATGTGCGATTCGTCATCGTTCAACAGTCCCATCCTTACAATCCCATCCCTGACTAATACGATATCAAAGTAGTGAATCAATAGCAAAGAAACTATCAACGTCTCATAGAAAACATCCCTAGCACTGTCACAAATACAAAAGGCCGAAGCATAAGCAGACGTAAAGAGCAGGTAGCGGAGTCTTCCGTCAAGTAAAGCTGACTATGAGGACGTACACAGCCTACTACTAGTAGGAATCTAGTTTAACAACGCAACTTCGGTTACTGCACTCAGACCTATACCCATTACAGCCGGATCGGTTAGGGACGTGTAAAACCAATGTTTAGTGGAGAGTGAGGGTGACTCCAGGCTGTCACCTCGAATTCTCGTTCCCAAAATACAGCACAAGTCAAATTCCAATCAGCAATCAACAACCGGAATAGTGAAGTTTTTTTTATAATATGGCGTTTTTCGATATTTGATTGCATTTTTGAAGAGATCCGTACTCGGAGCACAACACGGGTGAACGCTCGCACATACAAAGTGTGAGCTGGTACCACAGTGACTCGGATTTCAGACGAAACTCGACTGACGCCGTTACCAGTAACAAAGCTGGTCAGCCGACCAGTCCTAGAGTACATATTAGTTAAAAACGCAGAAGACCAACGAAACATATCGCTGGTGCTTCACAGAACCGGAACTAGAAACGCCAACATGTACCAACACTCTGGAACTCATGCATTTAGTACCTAGGAGAAACTAAAACGGTAGGAGTTTACCGTCAAATGGATATTCGTAACCAGGAAAAAAAGTCGGTGCACACAATCCAGAATTATGGAGGTGGGACACAGGACTACCACATGTTGAAGAAGCTGAATAGAAAATCTGACTGACAGTCAACAAAGGTAAGCAGTCACAACAAAGACAACCTTTAGAAACTGAAAACAAAGTGAAACTGATTTATGCGATTCACTATTTATTTCAGACACATGTAGAACGCAGTACCTTGCCACGAACATAGGTGATTTACTCGGACAATTTTAAAAAATGTGTACACCACTCGCCTGGATGATGTACGGATAATCATGACCAGCTCGCAATTTTTGTCCAGTCATCGTGGGAACTTCTGCGTTTGTTCTGCCTGTCGGGGCCACGCCAATTGGACTGGAACTACAATCCATGGAATTATCGACGACCTGAGTGGAATAGGTCATTTCACGTCTCATAGCCTGAATATACACGTCACCTAGATTGGCCGCCGTGACCGTCATCTCTGTCGTGTTGAATCCACTCACCTCCAACTCGACAATCTCGTGGCTAACTTCCAGGATCTACGTCATGTCGAGGTAAATCAATAAGATACAACAAGACGCAATGAGTATGAACTGGGTTACATAGTACAAAAGCGACCAGCAGCACTAAGTCTTCAGAAATTCCCCGGCATATGATAGCTTTAATATTAGTCTGTTCGAAACGACATGGTTCATACTGACGGTAATTAACAAGAATAATCTCGATTACAATCACAGATCTTAGCGACCGTTCGACACCGTTTTATGAGGTTGAATTGGGTCGTGAAATCATCAGTCCCTCCTTTAAAATGAAAGGGATTTGAGCGACGTGGGGTACAGGGATCTACTTTATCACATTCAGATATCGCCGCCGTTCATCAAAAACAACCTGAGAACTCCATGACGCTAAATGTAATCTTAATCTGAAAGCATAGCAGAACACGTAAGCTTACCATAGTAGAGTCTTCTCTTGTCAGCAAAAGATAGCTGTGCTTTTGATCCTGGGACAGTGCCAAACTCGTATCCGTAATCTGTTCTGCAATTGGACTGGCAGAGACATCCAACTCAGTTTTTAATGGCTCATGAGTCTCATCAACTTCTACAGACACATGCTTTTCATCATCCGGAACTTGTGCTGACAAACCTAAAAAGAACAGTTGAAACAACGACCTGGTGATCCTCACGAATACGTCTCATCCCATTTGGCAGAGCGTTTTTGTGTCAATCTACACCTTCGTCTCAAATTCACGTTCGAACAGCAAACTGTTGTTCCACAGCTATCTTTAAACATTCCATTAAAAAGCTTAAACAATTACAAACAGTGTGATAGGATGAGGACGATGAATAGATCATTAGGTGCGCTCGAATTTCTAAAAATGAACTTTAATGACTTCGATAGCAGCGTGCGCGGACGACGGAAACCGAAATGGCCACTGAGACACACGCATAAAGGTTCAAGCCAATGTCTACACTCTTTTCAATACTATGAAAAAGTGGTGATCTTGGGTTTTAACTGCACCATGTCTGTGTTGAAAGCTAAAAAGCTGATCACTGAACGATGCAATCTACAACCACGTTCTCTTCACATGACCAACGATTTCAAATGAGAATTTCGTCCGGAATACCGATTTGCCACCTTTACGAATAAACAAGAATGAGAACAACAAAATTGAGACTGGACAGTAAATGATTGCACGGAATCAAGGTGACAGGGTATTCAAATATGAAAAGACTAACCGAGGTTTCCAGTTCAGTACTACTGAGCAATTACAGCCGCGTTACACACAAGGTCGTGTGTGGACTGTGTACTGTCAGGCTGCTCGAAATTAAGTCAGTCGAGATAACCCGGTTGCGAGTGCGTGACCGTGCTACTGATAATCAACCAATTTGCCATTGAGCTACCATCAACGTTCGTCTAGCAGCCACACAGAGAGGGATTTCAAAACAACCTGATTTTATTGGTTAGGAGTATATATGTCTAGGAGGGGCACTGGCCGAATATCAACAATGGGTAGAATTGAACTGTAGTTAAGACAAGGATAGAAATGTAGAATACCTGTTGGTGAAGTGTCGGGTGTCTGAGCTTTTGCCGCGACCGACTGAGTAGTCGGTGAATTTGGACCGAGTGTGCTAATCGGAATTGAGGTAACGCTGTCATTTTCTTCCCCTAGCACGTTAGTAGTCTGCTCACTGGCAGAAGTGTCAGCAACTTGGGACTCGGCTGCTTTTGTCGCCCCGGGATTTTCTCCCTTGACTACAACGGGAGTAACTATGGGAGGTCCGTACAGCGACCAAAGGCTCATGTACTCTGGCAACTCAAAAGCTGTCAAGCCACGTGGTCTAACGCTTGTATGCAGCAGTAACACACCACCAGCTCGAAGGTCTTCGCGTGGATCAGAAATGCCTTCAAAAGACCTCGGAATACATGCGATTAATTCCACATGATGTAGTTCCGCCTGAGCTGCAGTCAAAGCTTCATCGGTCGGATCCGTATTCCCCGGAGCTAAACACGGCACTTCACCGGCAGTCAACTGACCCATCGGACCGAAATTCACCAAGCGGTCAACAACCTAAAATAATGCACGTTAGGTCAGTGTATTTAAAACATAAATACAATACATCAGTGATCAACTACCACACAATCGAAGAGAATATAGCCACAGTTTGAACAAACAGAAGATGTAAAAATTAATCTATGAAAACTCTGGGTATAAATGCAAACAACCAACACAAAGCGTACGCATCCCGCAAGATACAGTCGAGTTGTAAGTGAGAGTAAGACAACCACAACAACAATAACAAGGAGAAGAAAATAACTGGCTATCTACGAACGGACACCATGACAGAAAACATCAGCTCACTTGGAAGGTATAGCTGAGGATTTCACGATGATGGGACGGCTGATTCAATACACTCTCACCATAAAGTTCTACATCAACTTCATCAAAGGCATACTGACTCTGAGTAGGCGGGCAGGTGGCACCATTGACAATGAAGTTGTCATCTGTTGAACTCCCTAAAGGTCCCGAATGGTCCACATCGATGTCCTGCAGCGGTGGGGAAATCCATGTGGTAGGAAACAAGACAAGAAAAATATCTGAGTGTTAATTCGATAGGAGAAAGTCCACTTTGTAAGTGAAGTTGGTACAATTGTGTAAACGGAGAACACAGGTGGGGGACCGTGATAATCCTTAGAAAACGTCACTACCGCTTAACGCACCAAACTGTAACACCCCCCTGCATGAACACAAACCCCTCAATTCACCTTCGTTAACGAGCAATAGTAGACTGCCACTCGGACAAATCGAATAGCACACGACCCCTGTTATCAAATCAGCAATCTAGACGAATGAACAATAAACTTGCATCAGAGTAAGACGTTAAAATTGATGAAGGGGAAGCGTGACAGGGGACAGGTGTTAGCTTTTAAAAATCATCCTTGTAACCAGCACTTTAAAGAAAATTGGACTGTAACTCACTTCAGCGGTCCCGTTGAGCATGGGAATAACAGTTCTGTGTGGAACGAATGCAGATGTGGCTTCCGGATCAACAACCCGTCCAATAGAGTTGACATACATGGAAGAAATGGTATACCGCAACAACACAGAGTCACAAAGTCGGGAGCCGATAAATAGATAACCAGTATCCAATAGAGCCAACTGGAGGATGAAAAATAGAGCAGAATTTTGTTCATTTTAGTTAACATAAGTGAAAATATGACTAGCAGAGATCACACGCGGACAAGCACTAAGACAGTTTACGGTGACATTATAAAACAATACGCCGAGGGAGGCCAACACAGTCAAACATGGGGACAGTCAGTGTCATACAAAGTGAAGTGAATAAAACCACGTGTGCTCTTAGGATAAAATGCATTCGCTACGCATTGCTGATTACGATTCGATATCACACCTGGGGAAATTTCCAACGACAAATATTACGGATCCAAAGGCCTTCAACTGAGGAGGCGAACTGAGTCGGCAGTTAGTCTATCCTCAGGTCGACTGTTTCAAACCTCGGTGTGAATGGATTGCTTACCTGTCGAGTTATCTTTTCCACGCCGATCCCACGTTTCGAAAATAACACGTTAATAGTAAAGTGATAAGGTGGCAGAGGAAAAAGATGCCTAATCACACGAAGTTGATTACGGAAGATCATCGGAGAACCCGGAAACCACACACTACTATGCTAAAGATCTCCTATTTAGCTGTCTCGTTTTGCAACAATATAGCGAGGTAGAACGTACAGATACGGAGTACCCCCACTCTTTTGTAGAACTGCACACTTCATTCCATTAACATAGATGGTACAGCTTGACAAAAATCGTCCTGGTCTTTAAAATACTATGGCTGATCACCTTTCTTACAGCTTCATCAAGAAACATTCAAGTATCCGCGTTGGTAAAATTATTCGCTGGCTGACAGTCCACCGTCGAGGATGAGCGCAAGCATAAACACCGGCTACTTTTGACCAAACATTTTTTACCTCGAAAGGTAGAATAAATTTTATACCAACGAAATTGTACAGCGAATCTGGTTGAATCGAACTGGGCTTGCACGTTGATGAAACATACTGCAACAAAGACCAGCTTCGTCAATGGAAGGGAACGACTCAGTTGTCGAGGGAGTCAACCAATATCTGCTTACCGTAACGACGTTGAAATATCAGTTTGAAGAAACGTGACGACCTGACCTGTGTAATAGGAACTGGAGCCGATTGTTGGCTCTAATAGACGCAGCCTCTGACCAATCACAGAGCCGGCTATACTCCCCCAACAATCCTGTGATGTGGTAATCGAATGAGAAGGTACATTCATTGGTGCGATCAAACACGACAACGAATACTGCGTGACTAATTAACACGCGAGAAACGTTCATCGGACCGAACATTATCGGATCAAAAACAATACTATGGGCAGAAGACAAATGGCAGGCCATTCAATAAGCTCAAGCAAACCATGGAGTAATGACAATGGGCGAACGAGTTGATCAACAGACCTCAGTGTTCATTAAAAACCTGGCTTCGTTTTTCAACGCAATAGATTTTGATTTGAGCCCAATCTTGGTTTTACCTTTAAGGAAGGCTGTTCAACAACCTACACCGTACGGCCGAAGCAGAAGTTGATCTGCTTTTCTATGATGGGCATCGTTAGAAACGGAAAAGGTTTACACAGCTCCAAGGATGGTTACAATCAACATCATAACAACCACGAGCCTGACCAGAAGACACTGTGACTTCGATCGCCGCTCACCTCAACAATGACATGGAATATCCTAGAGGAAGGAGCGTTACCGAGAATGTTACACGGTAATAATAACAGTAATTATATATATATATACCCGATACGGTAAAGGTTCAGATGTTATGTGAAGTACGTGACCAAACCACCATGGACTATGCAACGCTATTAGTCGACTAATTCGCGCTTCACGAACGTTCTGCAATGCGTGCTGGCGAACGGCCGTATCACTCACGCGATCAGTCCTCTCAATTTCGGTCAACACAGCAAGTCTGCCTGTATTTTCATTGCGAACAGGCCACGTCTCCGAATCATGGAGCAAAACAGAACACACACAAGCATCCCTTTCAGCGACAATCGAACGTCTTTTCGACGCCACAGATGACGCAGGTTGGCAAAGGCAACTCGTGCCTTTGCTATCCTCGCTGATATCTCATCAGCAATATTACAAGCTGACGAGATAGTGCTACCCAAGTATGTGAAACTGTCCACAGTCTCAAGTGGATTGCCTGCAATGAAGAACATAAGAGTGGGAATGTTTTAGTCTTGAAGCAGCACCTGACATTTTGAATTTGCAAAGTGTATCCCAAACAAATCAGCCTGTTTATTCCACTTGTTTGGAATGGCCCACATGTTTGCGACATGGAGGCTGAGCAAGACGATGTCATCGGCATATCCCATGTCGGTCAACCTGTCGTCACGAAGACGCTCAACATCAAGCTCGTTGGATTCCCTAAACGCACCTTTTAGGATGACGAAACTGAACAGGAAGGAGGAGGTCAGACGTCCTTGATGAACGTCACTAGAAGTGAGGAATGTCCGGAACATTCATCTATAGACCGTCACTCTGCCCGCAAAGTGAGTCCCACAGAACGTTGTGAGCAACGGGGTCGAAGGCAGCCCTTAGGTTTAAAAAAGCTACGACCGTCGGCTGCCTATAAGAGTGCCGATGTTCCAAGATCTGTTGCAAGGTAAAAATGTGACCAACGCACCCACGACCGGATCGGAAGTCCATGCCTGTTTTTCACGTATCCGACTTCCGATGAGCTCAGTGAACCGATCTAACATGAGGTCAATAACTTGGACGCAACAGACATTAGGCTGACAACACCGTGGTTGTCATACAGACTTTAACCACTCTTTTTGAAGGCGGAGAATTACTGCTGACGAGCACCAATCACGAGGTGCCTCTTCAGTTTCCTAAACAGTCTCAATGAGTTTTGCCAGTTCTGATATCATCACTATCTCTGAAGTGTTATAACGCGCCCTTTGTCTGCCAATTGTTCTTTTACGACTTGGATGCTATCCCGGATTGCTGCTATGCGGTTTCACCCAGTCTACTTGCGCGGACTCAGGAAGAACACGACTGCCGAAAAACACGCTGTATTGACTACTTCAAGTTCCGATGAATTCGTCTGCTAACAAAAAGAGAAGAGTTCTAAGTCAACAGCCTTGTTACGCTTCAATAATTTGAGCTCTAGGACCACTTCTGCTTCCGACGGAGGACCGTCTGGAACGCAATAACTGACCATTCGGGCCCCATCGTCTAAGTGGTCCGTCAAGTCGGCGAGGTTAGCCGGTGATAAATGAACTATACTTTTCACTTATCGACTCACTTAAAGCGACCCGACTTCCAACACAGCCAGGGATTTGGAAAAAACAGTCTACGATTCCCAGACGAAAATGGCTCGTTCCATTTTCTTCGACTGTTCGACCAAGTGGTGCTCACGGTCTTTGCCAGAACTTCTGGTCAGCTTGCGATCAAGTTCTCGACGGTCGTCG
>LOND01001662.1:12029-29422 GCA_014220965.1 Paragonimus kellicotti | reverse complement strand
CGACGGTCGTCGTCATATTCCGAGCCGGGTTGTGTCAAGCGGATCTTATTCACAAGGTTTATCTACATGACGGAAATTCAGTTCAGTCGCAACTGTATATTTGCTTCGGAACATACCTCTTCATGGCAAGTTTTCATAACTTCTGACATGATTGCAGTGTTTGTTAGGTTCTCTCACCTTGCTGGGGCTGGGCACTTTGTTCACGAATGCTTCCCGATAATCAATTATTACATTCTTTTTGTTAATTATCCTGAATTTACCAGTGTCGCATTTAATGAACAGCAGCAACTGTAACCGGGACTTGAATCAGCGACCGTGCGACTATTAGTCATGGATGTCACCACCGACTAGTTTTGAGACCAGCCAGTATAGTTTGAAGGATTAACAGTAACCAGTACTACTCCGAAGTACACGCGATGAAGATCCCTAATAAACGTGACAAAGATAGGTCTGAAAACTGGTGAACAAATATAACGAGCCCGACAACCAAAAGAGCAGAGGTCGTGCACGAGGTACGCATTTTGTAAAACTATTGTGAAACAAATGCAGTTTTGAGTAAGAAAGCAGACTGAGTGTGCCTAGTACGATTAGTTTAACGTTTACTTCACTGACCATATTTCGAACAGATATGTTGAACTCACGCAGTGTGGCGGCACAGCGCATCCGACTTCGTGAAGTAACAAATTACTGACTGTTTGAGTTGCCTGTTCCACCCACAGAGATAATAGGTAAATTTTGCCCGTGCGTGCTGCTATGAGAAACTGGGAATCCGTGATTGCCAAAGCACGGCAATTGTCCAGCGTCAGTGGGGCACACTGTGGAATCTCCTGGCCTGTAAAATGAATAAGTTCCGAAATCCATTAGGAGCCTATCAAGAGTCAATTAGCTGTGATCAAATGCATTGATCAGCGGAAGCTGGACGTCTAACAACGTAGAATACGAGTAAATCGTGTCAATATTGTTAAGTACTTCAAACTAAACCAAAAGGATTAACATGGCGAGGTTAATAAACTACGAACGAATCGTATCACAAATCGAGCATCAGTTGCGAATTATAGGTTAGGTACAACAAGAAACAGGGTGCAATGAATAAGCCATTGTGAAACGATTGATATTAAGGCTGGAAACAACGAAAGATAACAAGCCGATAAGCAATTGGTTGGACAGACTTTGACGATCCAAATATAACTGATCAAAAATGGACTTCATGGAAACGCAGATGCAAGGAGTAACTAGGAACGCAACAACAACAAAAACTTAAATCGAATCTCGGCAGGACGGCATACAACAGTAGATATCGAAGAGGTCATCTGTTTGAAACACAAAGTAATACTACTTACGCATTGGGAAATTGGATGTGAGTTGTGCATTGCAGTTCAGAGGTAGACCGCAAGATGGCAATGTCTGTCTCATGTAGATTATCGAATTGGTCGCCATTACCAGCACACCACCTACAATAAGAGAATGAAATTGTATCAAAAACTCGGAGTAACGTAGTGCAATGACTATATAAATCTACTGTATTATTTCGTTCTACAGCCTCATGACTTTTCAAAACACTTTCTCACTGGCATTTTGAAAAAATAAACAAGGGAGAACCGTAGATTGCTATATCATTCGTCCTAAGCCTGTACAGTTTTAACGTGAACCTTTTGAAGCCGGTTTCTAAAAGTACTAACAGCAACAGCAACGCTAGACAACTTATAAACACCTCATTCGCTTTTGGTAAATTTGGTTACTTCGAGAGGACTCAACTGTGAAAACTCTGGGCTTCAGCTGAACCCTAATTAGCGACAGAAACAGCATGCCCAAACACAACAAGCGCCCTATTAACTGAGCCAAGAGGTCGTGTCGGGAGTTCGGAAATTCCATATTTGGATCCAGTTGCCCATATAATGTATAACGCGGAATCCACCAAACGATCCAGGATACTTAAATGCCCAGTGAGGAGTTCTCAAACCGTTCACGCTAGAACCCACGAGTACCATTGATGAACACTCAAATGGTATTACAAATAAATATCAACTCTTCCAAATTACGCAATAGTAGTACAATTCAATGTTTAACAGAGGTCCTGACGGATTCCAGCGTGAACCGTTTGAGGATTCCTGCCAGGGCAGTCAATCTTCCGGGTTACTTGGTGAAATCCGTATAACATAGCGAATGAGCGACCGAGTCCCAATATAAAATCTCCGAGCTCTCTGCGTGGTCTCGTAGATCGGCTTGCCGCGCATGAGCACGCTGTTACTGTCGCTGGTTAGAGTTCGGCCAAAACCCACATTTTGCACAAGGTTTTTCCTACGTTTTCAGACAACCGGGACAAAAATCGCTGATGACAATTGTGAAGGTACATACAACATTCGCAAACTTGTCATTTGTGACGTTGCAAAGACGGTCGATTAGCAATTTAAAAAAATATGCAGTGCGTTTGTGCGTTCGATCTAGCCTTACATAGCAGACTCGGTCAATTCGCATAGAATATGCATACATGCTCTTGACGTAAAACCACAAGCCTCCACCGGCCTATATCAACTGGGCTAACTGTGTGGGCAACGTGAGAGTCCGTCAGCGTACAAGTGGTAGGTCTCCAGGTTCGCGACCGAAAACTAAAGTGACGAAAACGTAATTTAATTTGGCTGAGTCAATTACTTCGTATGTTGACGGGGCATCTGCCATACAGCTCACTGTCCAATATGAATGTTGACGGTTGGAATAAGTTGAGGTATCCAGGCGATCACGCGACCACTGGTTATGAAGATCCTCACCGACCCACTGGGCAAGGTTAGACGTAGACAACCAGAATGGGATTAAAATACAATCCATATCACTAGCCGAAAACGTCTGTGGGGACAGTGGTGTATTGCAGCTAATGATGAAAAAGCATTTGCAGGATGGTTAACTGGCGAATCTTCACTGCTCTCGCTATTTTATATTCCACACATTTGCACGTGTTTATTAATTTACCATTTTGTGAACTAGTGACATGATCGACAGCACCCCATGAGTACAGTTGGAAGTGTATGCAGGCATGTGTGAAACGAAGTTTCACATCGGGCAACAAATGCATAGACAACTGAAGTAGCATAGGTTGAATGTTTTAGGACCATATTTAAGGTGGCTAACAAAAAGGCTGACTACCAAAAGAAACACATACCGATAGGTTGAGGAACAGAATAAACAAAACTGCAGTCGTAGGGGAGGGATTCTTGAAACCAAATAACGGGATTTGTTCGCTTTTGAAGGTTGAAGGAAAGTGCCACAATGCAACATGTATCCCTTCTGGCTGAAACTCGACTGAAACTAAATAAATACAGAAAAAATGTAACCAACCCGGCCCATGTTCCAATAGGTTCATACAAAACCAACAAAGTGGGTTCATAGAAACCATGAAGAAACTGCATGTCCAACACATTGTTAATCTTCTCGCCAGTGGACGAACTGAGACAGGTTGTGAAGGTGGCCAAAAGAGGAGCAGTCGCTCTTCTCTCCCAAGATTGTCTTCCCTTGGCGGTACTCAATGGTTTAGACAGATATTTATCTCCAGTTGCAAGGGTTTCAGAGCGTCGAAATGGCATTACAGCTAAGTGGCGATCATAAACCAACAGAACTGCACAACGTTGAAGAGGATCCACTCGTAATATGGGAAGGCGCGAAAACTGAATACGTCCAGACTGCAATTTTACAAGAGAGAACCAAGCATACAATATTGGCTGACAAAATGCCTACTTGGGAACAGGCTTAATGAAGAATAGTGAAGTTTATAGGAAGATGATCTAGTAGATCACATAACAGAAAACGTCTCATTGTGTAAACGTTGAAAACTTGCTTTCCACGGCGAAGTGAGATAAAATCAAACGGGGTTGTTTTGAATATCACATACCTTTTGTCCTATCCTTCATAACTGGCAAATCACGAAGAAATGCACATAAATAATACAAAAGTAAAAACGAGGTACGATATGGTTGAGGCAGGTGGCTACAAATCAACAGCTGAAATCCTTTTACTGCAGCAGTTTAAGGCAATTAGACTGAAAATCTAGCAACTTGAAGTGATAAACACTTGAAATAAGTTGGTTCGAAAGCTATGATCACACCGTACATTCAACAGTCACCTTGAGTGTAGGGTGTTAGAAGACAGTCACTAAAACGCAAAACAAATGGGATATTAGCTTCCGGAACCAGATAAAATCAAACGAGAACGCATCTCCGAAATATAAACTAACGCAAGTCGAACCTGATTGATGTTTTAGAGCTGTGGAAACTGAATGAATGGTATTCCTTAAAACAACGCCTGTATTAATTGGACTAAGAGAACGAATAAGATGGGCATAATGTTGTCCTGTTAATTGAGGCTCAAACGTCTGTAGGTTACTTCATCTCTGCATCCAAGCTTGCGTGAAAATTATGCTGTTTCACAGCATCAAATATCGAATTGTGTGACGCCAACTAGCAAGTTTGGTGTACTTTCTGCTTGAATAGCACGGAGATATTACTAACAACCTCGACGTGCAAACCTTCGTTAGTACACGATAACTACTTAACCATCACAGCAAAATGCGGGCAAAAACCATTTGATAATATACCATCTATCCGAAAGTACACAGTATAATGTTATACTTCTCCATGCATTACTGAAAAATCTGAAACTTCCACGATGCCACCTCCGGTGCAAGCTGACCTCAATATGGCCAGAAGGGAGATCGGCAGAACCAAAAATGATTAGAAAGGAAGTTACTTCGGGTTAACAAGGCCTTCCAACACCTTTATGAGGCTTGCGTCCAACCGTTGCTGGATTACGCGAAGTCAGTAGTTTATTCAGGCTTTCACAATGATGAATGTACCGGAGTGTGTACAGCAAGCTGCAGCGAAAACCGTGGTGGGTCTCGGAACGGTATATATGAACCTTGTCTTGAAATTCTTACACGTAAACCGCAATCCTACTTTCTTCCTCACCTGAAAGGCCGATAGAAAACAGATTCACTCTTGCGGAGCCAAATCGACTAGGGGATCACAAGGAAAATATTGCACAGCACCTAAGAAACATGTTTTTTTTTTAAATCATTGACACGGAGAGATGACCCACTGATATTATCTAACAGCTACCAGTAATGCGTTCTTTAGGATAAATGTGAATACACTATCAAACTTTTGTCTGCAAGCTGAGTGGATAATAAACGACGGTATTGTCTCTTGTACTGTTTCCATTTGGATACTGTGTTCACAAAAAGCAGGGTCACACCAGTTTTTCAGGAATGTCTCAGAGAACCTAACGCCAGTGTCACATTATAAAGTCGCAGACACAGATAGCATGGTATCTGTCATTAAATAAATGAATCAAGCTACAATTCAGCATCAGCCAGAGAGCATGACAAAGCAACAAAGCCCTATTGTTGCATTCTCATCGAATAAATTTGGTGAGAAAGAAGTGCCCTATTCAAAGAAGGAACACCTCTGTCGTCCATAGAAAGTGCTTTGGTAAGGAGTGTAATGTGTCAAAACTAGCTCGAATACACGTACCGTCAACTACACATTCAACCATTGCTGCATACATGTAAAAGGTGATGTGAAACTGCATAATGTAAGTGCAGACTAATATTCAAGAAAAGCGATGCATGCAACACACGATGGATACAACGTTAAAACACAACGCACCTTAAGATTTTCGAACTCGTAATTATGAAGTGACAACGTCTTCAACTCGTAAAGAATAGAGTCGAATCCCATAACGGCCACCTGAAAATATTTATGATTAACGTTAAAGAACACACCTTTGCTTCATTGAAACTGATTAAAAGTGAATCTAATTTATCTCCAATAAACCGTACAGGAGCGATGTCTATAATGTTCTCGTAAACGCACGTAGTGCTGAGCCAATTAAGGTGCGCATCACCAGAGTCACTTAAAAAAATGGCATAGAGAAAAGAAATCAGATTACTCTTCTTTCAAGCAATAAATATCCACAAAACAACCTCTTGTGGTTACAAGGTTTTTGAGCCTCGGGTGAACGATATGGCAAAATAGACAATTTTCGATTGCAGTTGGGGGTGATACATGTTTAAATACTGCACTGAATGTAGTTGGTTTCGTAGGATCAAGAAACACGTGAGGAGCAGCCATCGGCTCTAGCCACTCGGCTCAACGGCGTG
This sequence comes from Paragonimus kellicotti, assembly GCA_014220965.1. Lineage (NCBI taxonomy): Eukaryota > Metazoa > Platyhelminthes > Trematoda > Plagiorchiida > Troglotrematidae > Paragonimus > Paragonimus kellicotti. The sequence goes on along the minus strand of LOND01001662.1, from coordinate 23,277 downwards.
ACCGAAGGTGTAGCAGGTACGCCGGACGTTTTGGCTTCAAATGCTCGTTATACTCGTAAACCAACTTTGAGCAACGTGGAGACACCGGGGGACAAGCGTTCTTCCGAAGTAAGGGTTCCAACGATAGTCCTGTAAAAGGAGACAACAGAAACAAGCATGAGCCAAAGGCCCAGTAAGCCATGCACACGACTTACACAATCGAAAAGAAAATGGCGCTAACAACACGACAGACGGTGTGTTAAACTGCATCCCTTCAAATGAACACTGTCCTCAGTGTTCCAAGGCCTAACTAAACCAGTCAATGTTTCAGCACTGACAACACTGACACCGCCACAGTGGTGTCACGGAACACTGGGTCTTTGCACTGAGGTTGTTTTGTGTGTATGCATACGTGTACCGCGTGTGATTGCAACGTGCGGACCCAGGAATGCCCGATCAAACCAACTGTAGTAACCAGGTGTTCGAAATGGTTTAAACATCAGTTGGTCATGTCGACACAAGATGAGGAAACCACCCTGGCAACGTCGCCAAAATGTAACGGAAAAGCCCGATGATTTGGCTACGAGTACTCATAAACCAACTTCGTATAAAGTGGAGACATCGGGAGACAGTGTTCTTCCGAAGTATGGACTCCAAGGGTGACAGGAGACAATAGAAACAAGCATCATCTAAACGCACAGTAACACACGATCACGACTTACACAGTCGAAAACCAAAGTGGGGCTAACAACACGACAACACGCTGTGTTAAAAAGGTCAACGGCGCTCAAGGTCGTTCAGTTGTTTTTTCCGCGATTCAGTTCAGTTCACCCCTGGTCGGATCAGAGAGCTTGAGGCTAGTAGCCCGTTGATGAACAGTTTCTTGCACCAGTAAACTCCGATTATCCCACTGTGCTGCGACAAATAGAGGAGAGAAAGTTATCTTCAATATGGCTTCGACACCTATGGTATAAGTAACACAGTTAATTAACAAATGGACAGCCAGAATAACCCTGACCAAGTCCTCATCAAGACTATGAAAACGATCCACTGAGTTTGAATGACGGAAAGGAGCGATATCGGGAACGGTAAGCGTTTAGTCTGCCCGTATGGTGTTTCAAGGTGAAAACGACTTGGAAACGGACATTCAGGCGCGAAAAAAGATCATTCAAATTTTTCGTGAAATAACAAAATACATATTTCACGACAAATATACGGACTACATCGATTGTAATGGACGTGTTGCAATGGGAAAAATCGGTTATACCGAAAACTTGTTCACGTTCGCACTTTTGGTGGGATATTGTATTGTTATTGATAAATGGATTGAGAATAACACAACGTTATGAGCAAGTTGTAATACTCTACGTTTCAACCACCTCGGGTGGCCTTCCTCAGGAGTGTTGTAATCGATTTCGATTACAACACTCCTGAGGAAGGCCACCCGAGGTGGTTGAAACGTAGAGTATTACAACTTGCTCATAACGTTGTGTTATTCTCAATCCATTTATCAATAACATGTTAAACACGACGCCCAAACTGTTTGACTTCATTCGTACTAAATTTGGTGCGGATATCTTACAACTGATGTATATGTATTGTTTTTTCGACAATTGTTTTTCAGTGATTTCAGCGATTTTTTCGCTGGTTCCAGGTTTGGAGACCAAACTCGCCTGGATCCAGTCAGTTTGTCCCTCTCGACGTCAGTAGTCATTGAAAACAGAGTGTAGCACCGCTGTTGAGGTTTCAGAGAATACCGGGTCGATGGATCTTCCGGATTCATTTCCACTGAGTGCCCGCGGTAACCAGTACGTTCTGGTCATGACAGAACACTTTACCCGTTGGATCGAAGCGACTGGCGTCCCGGATCAAAAAGCATCTACGGTGGGAGACATGGTGATGAAGCACATCGTAGCGAACCACGGTGTACCAAAGGCGATCTTGACGGATCAGGGACCATGCTTCGAAAGCGAGGAGTTTCGAACACGCTTGCAACAACTGGGAATCAAACGCATCCGAACGACACCATATCACCCGCAAACAAATGGGCTAACTGAACGTAACAACCGAACGGTCAAAGAATGGTTATCAGCCAAAGGAGGCGACTGGGAGTCGGCGTTGCCACTGGTGTTATTGGCCCACCGGGCGTCTGTCCAGGCGAGCACGAAGAAATCTCCATTTCAATTGATGTACGGGAGAACCCCTCGACTTCCGGTGGATCAGGACATTGGAATATGGCCAGAGTACAGTGATTCCACCAAAGAATTGGTTGCCGAAAGAAGAAGAGCCAAACGAAATCTGAAAGCATCGCAAGTACACACAAAGGAGCAATCCGCAACGCAACGGCTCGGCAAAACTAGAATGTTCAACCTAGGAGAAAGAGTGAAATATCGAGATCATCGGAACACGGGTGCCAGCGGCCCAGGATCAAGAAAACTTCTGCCTAAATGGAAAGGTCCGTATTTGGTAATTTCCAGACGGGGCCCAGTATACACGATCAAGAGGGACGGCGAGACGAAACGAGTGCATGCCAGTGAGTTAGCAAAGTGGCACGAAATGCCGGCGCAGCGAACCAGAAGAAGATCAATAATCCGGGAGGCAACACCGCGTCGGTCGGAGAGGATTCGTCAACAGATGCACAGGAGCCAAGGAACCTCAGAAGGGGAGGAGTGTTGTATAACAGGCAGTTTCGTTGTGAGTAGTATACTACTCACAAGCGACATTCGGGAACAAAGGGCAAGCCCCAACGCCAGGAAGACGACGGACCAGAAGTGACTATTGGAATAGTGTGCACGCGCTATGGGGGAAGTGCCACCAGGGCGAATGACAACGTACTGCTACCCAATGTATGTGAACGCATATCAGCCGTGCAAATGAGTGTACACGTTTGTGGTCCCATGTTTAACATGACCTGTACGGGAGTTCGTGCAATAAACGAATTTGCTGGTCAAGCGTCTTTGCGGTCATAACAATATGATAGTAAAATTTCCAACCATTTCTAAGAGCAACTTTTCGTCGACCAGTATCTACCTGAAATCTTGCAAACAAGGAGGAATAGTACAAATATCGTATAGACAAGGAAGCTGGAAACGTTGTCATACATGTTTCACATCAAATGTGTTAGTGTTCTTGTTGAAATGCAATGCCAACATTGTATGGTCGTATATTTCCATTTCGACCATATCTTCAAAACGCCGCAGAATGGCATTCTCAGGCTATAGAATGACGTATTCCATCTGGAAAATTGCAATGAGCGCATTTATAAGACTTGAAAAAGTGAGCTAACGCCAATAACGGGTTATTTTCGCGAAAATGGTAAAAAGTTTTCATCACCAAACCAGTACTTTTGGCACTTATTCGATGTATTCCAATTTTTTCATTAACGCTGCATATTTATAATTGATGTACTGTAGGTACTTTGCCTGAAATTCCGATTTTAAAATTTCCAAAAATATTTAAAAAACGAGGATTCGCGCCAAAATGACCGTTTTCCCTTTTGAACGACCTTCTGGGCCGAATCCTCGAAACAGGGAATCGTTGAATACTCTACATTTGCATCATATCGGACTTGGTAATCCGTTTTGCGTTCTGAAATGGCCCACAATGGAAAAATTGTAGAACACTGGCAACCATCATTGGAGACCGCAACTGGGGAAAATATTAATCAACAATAGTCGGAGTTATGGGTATCCATGATACAAAGATTGAACCGTTGTAGCTGGAATGGAACGGGTGGGAGTCATTGTTATCTTCGGAGAAATAACGGGTATGAAAGTTGGCAATCGACTGTCAGATGAGTGAGCATTAAGCTGCTTGCACCTGTTAAACTCAACTCAAACAAAGTCAGTAAATAACAGACTCACCAGTACGCGGTTGGTAATGATAGGGTGGGACGTGTTACCCGAGATTACGTCGCCCGCTGTGGACGGTAGGTGGATAGAAACACGTTGTAACGTCAGGAGCAATCGTTTCTAAGAATGACACTTAGTCGACCAGTTTCCTCCTTAAATGCTGATGGAGAAACAGTGTGAACATATATTTCAGATGTACGACTAACTTCCAAACATGGTGGCATAGCTTTCCACCGGAATTTACTTTAATATTAAGTGTGAAATGCAGTGTAAACGCAGTGTGGTCGGAAATTACAAATTCATTTATATCTCCCAAACCACGCGAAGTTGGACGCTTCTGCGAGGTGTAAGTGTGTATTCCATCGTGAAAATTCCGATAGAAGCATTTTCAGAACGCAAAACCGATCACAATGTCAATATAATGCATTTATCGAAAAAAAGCAAAACGTATTTCTAAACAAAAGTGCGAACGTCAGCGATGTTCAGGTATAACCAGTTTTTCACATTGCAACACAACTATTGTTCTCAATGCAGACTGTATATTTGTTCTGGAATATGTTTCACGAATAATTTCAAAAATCCATTTTCGCGCCTAAGTGGCCGTTTCCAGCTGGTTTCGACCTCGAAAAACCATTCCGGAGGACTACACAATTGTGGAACGTTTAGAGTAGAAACCGGGACGGACCTTTCTTCCTCCCTGTTCTCCACTGAATTTCATTAAGCATCCGTACTTTGTTCACTGCTTTTTCTCGTATATATATTTAACCTTGCGGAACAAATTTTCAACAACAGTCTTCTTCATGCTGACGATTTATAGATCCGAAGTGCTTGTGATGTCGCTGCATTGCAGGCACCTGAACCGCATTAAGTGCAGGACAGGTGAATTAACTTTCCATCTGAACAACAGCAAATGTGCATCTGTGTCGCCCAGAGGAGACTCCGGTAACCTGATTGTGGTGAGTAGTTCGCAGAGTTTGATAGATATTGCGAAAGTTGACCTGAAAAAAGACCTAGGAATTTCGACATCACCTGGCTTATTTTTTTCTTCTTATCACCAGATGGCTGCCGAAAACAGATTTCGAATTATTGAGATAACAATGAGCCTTTCGCTGCATATACAGACGTGCCTTGCAAACGCTTCATAGCGTCTTTATAAGACCACCACTCGAGTATGCGTACCAAGTCTTATACGCCAGCCCGAAGAAGAACATACTCGCTGTTGAACGTCTCCAGCAAGTGGCCACCAAAATGGTCGCCGATCTGCAGCACTCCTCCCACAAGTCTGTTTTTGAAATTCTACTACTTGGGTTTCGAGGTCTCCGCCGTGACTTACTCCTTACACGCGTTTCCACCAGCGCAATCGTGGTGAAGTAATTCGTTATCTCAGTAGGGGGTATCAGTCGAACGGGTTGCAACACGAGGCTATTCAAGCCTCGATCTCTTACCTACTTCCAGTAACAGCTCTTTCGTTGCTGTTTCATCAACCACTGAAACGAGTTTTCATTCGAGGTTGCTGATTACTCTTTTAGGGACCGACCCAAAGATTCTCATTCACTAAAGATATTGTTAGATCAATAGTTTACTCTGGTCTTGGTAATTTCCGTGATCCTCATGAATGGTGTTCCGTTCTGTTTTCACATACTGCCTATCAGATTAGTAGAAAACAGCTAAATATCGCAACAGATAAACTGATTGGATCCGGGTGATTTGGGCCTACGGCCACAGGTAGGGCTCGTGCCTCATAGAAGGCAGGGGGAGTCTCGCCGACTTCCGGAGTATGTTGACGTTTACAGTTCTCTGTTTGTCAATGGTGAGAGAGAGGGAAACAGAGATGTGCGAAATTGATAAGTGGTTTGAAAAAGGAGGTGAAGAGGCAACCCACAGGTTGAGCGTAGCGATACTGAAATAATGTGTGCTGAGAGCTCCAGTCGTCCTAAATTTACTCGTCGCGGTACGTCCGTTATGGATGAGGGTTGTGGTACCGACATGCGCTTTGATAAAAGGGGATTCTAGGCAGCAAAACGACAGCTTGTTGAACGGTCACTGGGCGGGCTCACTTTTTACACCTGTGCCTCAGCCCATACCGATTCAGGCATCTTGTCGAGGACCTTGTTGTGCAACTTATAGGTCGAAGCTTTCGGCAGATATGGAAGGAACTACCTCGACAAGTGCCTCCTTCGCAATTTGTCAGTAGGGCTTGAGTCCATGAAATCCCACTTTCACCGTCGACAACGGCTCCGGGCATCCAGGTTCCAAGTGTTCCAGTTATCGTAGGCTGACGATATCTACACATCTCACCAACTTCTATAGGCTTGCTTTATTGGCTTCGCATATTTGTTTTATCAAACTGATGATTGAACTATGACAGAGCTGCCGGACGGATGGTATACGGCAGTGCTAGAGACACTAATTATCTATGTCGAAGCCTCGGCGGACAGTTTGGGTGCTGAATTTTACACATCTGATTGTTCCAGGGGCATCTTACTAATAAAAATTGTTCGATGCCCATTGGATTAACCTACACAGTTACCTCCGGCAAGTCTGGTAGACGAAAGATCTCGACAGGTTTTCTTGAATTTTTTCCGATACTGTAGCTGGTGCATTAACATCCAGTGCACTGGTGGCTCCTTTCCGGAAACAGGCATGCACTGGCTCACTGCTAGCCTTCCAGTCCGTGTTTGGCCACAACGTATCTGCAAATCTGTCAGTAGGGTTCCCCTGACAAGAAACTATGTTTTCACATCCCGTCCATCATAGTTCCAGACAGTAACAGACCTTCAGTATCTTAGAATCAAGTACACGTAGTGGGAACGTTGTGTTAACGTTTCAAATCACTGGCCACAGCCCCACTGATATTCAGTTTCTAGAGACTAAGCTGTCATTATGACAAACCTCACGTGAATCTACCAAGTTGGTTCTAACTAGTTTACTCTGTTACTTCGTGCTGTACAATACTGGGAGCCCTGATGTTCGACAGTGATGGAGAACAAGGTGACGACTGACTGTCGGATACAAATGATAGTACAGTCCCGCAGAGCAGACGCTGAGGACGGCCGCCTTTTTCTATCTGTCTGTGAACAGCAGTAGTCTAACAATATGAGGAGGTATCGCAAAGCAAACATCATTGTTCATTGCAAGTTATCTGATTCTCGCTGGCTTCAGTCTGCAATTCAAAAATTCTTCACAACCTTCGCAGAACGTTCGCGCATTTTGTCGTTCACGCTTGTTAATGAGGCCGAACCGGCTTTTGCATACCAAAGATAATGACCGCTGACATACTTGAAACGGCGCTGCTGATATCCCAAGGAGTAACCGTGTCCCCGTCACAGACTAATAAGGCAACCTGGCATTTGCGCAAGTGTTTCGGATCAGATTCTGTGGTAACTGTTGATGGACATACTTCTGTTTACACGGGCCTCATTTTGGACGGGGGAAACCTCGACGTTGTCCCCCTGGTAACTGTCCTTTGACTTTTCTCTCGTTGTAACAGCTTCGTTGTCTGCGGGTGCACCAGATCATCATAAAACACACGTGAGTCAGTTGAGCTCACTGACAGTCGAGTTGAATCTCTACCGAAAGCCATTCCGTCCCGTCTGCGACCGAGTGGGTTGAAGGCCTCCCTTTATTGCTATTATCAGTGAGACCTAGCAACTTATGGTGGTTCGTTATACAGATAGCATGAATACGGCGAGGAGAGTCCCGGTAGAATACTTTACATAAGTTAAACGGCGCTCGAAGTTAAACCACTGTTCACGCATTAGGACCTAGAGAGTACGGCCGCGATGACTCTCCAGCGTGGCGCACCTAACGCAAGGGTCCGTTGTAGACACCACAGAGCGCACCATGCCGGAGTCAACCGAAGTAATCCACAGCAATGTACTTTTCAAACCGACTCACACATCGAACCTCAGCGAACAACCACAGTTGGTGTGATATTGATGAGTAATCCGGGATGTACTTACTGTCAAATTGATCATCACACACCTGGCCACAACCTTCGCACTTGGATGAACTCTGCAACCGGCGTTCGGATGTGATAATTTGGCCAAGCCTGATGTGGGATCAATAGCTCGGTGGTCTGCACGGTTGCCACCTGAAAGTCTGGCCAAAGACCCAAATCTGGCGACGGCAGACACATGCACTACTGACGAGTGCGAACAACAGAAAACTTCGGATCGATTGCTTCCTTTTGAAAGGTGTTTGCTGTCAAGTCTATTTTGATGCAAAAGATTGGAACAAGTGTGAGTGACACACAACATGGAACCAGTTGACACGATGGGTAGGTGAACAACAATGGTGGTAGATGACCGCGTCCGAAATGCCGAAACTGTGAAGCTGAAATCCGTGTGTGATCAATAAAACTGACGTCGTATCCAATCCCCGAACCCGGTCGACTGATAAGGCCGCCGCAGCGACAATTTATGACACTTATGTGATTGGACTCTTTTCCACTGAAAGTTCCGGTAAATAGTACGTTATTTCCACCACGTAACTTCGAACCACGTATGAGAAGTGGCACGAGCGATTTTGGAGTGACTTTAGGATTAGCCGGGTTTGTCTGCCGTAGAATACACAGAATGCTATCTAAAATCTTCAGTCACCCTGTACATTGGGTTGTAGGGATGCTTGCATATTGTCTGCTCGAGGCGTGCGATCACGCTTCGGTTTTCTTATGTTCGTTGGCCTATGCACTCCACACACACTCCTGGCTGACTTGCGTGCTCGACGATTGGATCCTTATCCTCCATAGCAGTTAATGTGTATCAACGTCCTGTAGCGTTTCACGACGCTTGCGAGCATTTCTATATAATGCATGTTTGGTCTTCTGTCTATTCGTGCTGGCATTTCGCGTGTGGGTGTTATTACGTGTACTACGAACTTTATAATCTGGTACACAGACACACACACTGAAACCGATCAACCAGCTTAGTATATCAGCATGTGCTGGTACGCGCTGTTTATCTAACGTAAATTGTTACTTCTTCCCCGAGCTGTCAGATTTCCGTCGCCGTTGCTGTGGTTACTTGTCGATATTGCACACGAATACATTTTACCAACACATACGCTTCTCCAGATGTGTGATGGTTCCCGTGATACAGAAATGGACTGACTAACTTAGCTGGAGCCAACAGCGGTAGTACGAACAAACTGAACTGAGCCGTTTAGATACTTATTCACATGTGAGCACGCTTATGCATTTAATATCAATTTACGATCTACCACGGAGACGTTGAGCAACGCACGACGACAAACCAACAATCCCGAACAAGCAAAACGAGATTGGATCAAAATGCCACGGTACTATCGAAAACGTTATCAGAGTGAATGTGTGGACAACGTCAACGGTTTTGAGGGACTGATTGTTTCCAGGAGCTGGATTACAGTTTGATATCGAACGGGCTAGAGATGAACGATGGTCACACAATATGACATTCATACCTGGAAGAAGTCTTCCGAGCGGCTAAGAGGTTCAAAAACAACGGGAAACGCGCAGAGCTCCAAAAAAGGTGATGCACGCACCACTCAAGCAAAGTACAATAGCCGGCAATTGGCTATTCGCACAACTATCAAAATTGACGCGACAAAACAAAAACAACCTGGGTCAAGGTCCAGTTAATGGTCAGAAATAGGCGGACGTAGATTTTATATGGGTAATTATCTGGGGAGGATAGGTTTGGGTCAGACTTTTACGTGATTTTGCTTCAACTGTTGATATGGTTGACGAGGTAATAAAGCAGAGTAACGCTGTGAACCCCTCCACCCAGTCGGAGACGACTTTCCTATTGCGGAGTCTTCTCACGCAACTAACATGTCTTCTGCCATATTCAAGGCATTTTGCAACTGCCTGACTCACTTGAGCCGTGTGACCACACCAAGGATACAGCTATTAAGAACGTCAGTCATTCTGCCCGTGAACTCACAGTCCACCTTTTTGGCACGACCGAACTGGGGGTATAGTGTCCACAATTCACAGTTATATTTCATAATTCATTTTTGTACATTTCTGTATATACCGTTTTGTTAACCTCATCTGTACACTTGTTTGAAACCATCAACTCACTTTTGAATTTAATCGTCAACACGAATAAACGGGAGTTACCGCGCACCGTCTCTGTCTTCTCCATTTGTGCGGATTTTGAGCTGGTAAAGCAGTTGCACAGTGAAACCTTTTAGTATTGGCCGATCCGTCCACGCTCAACGTTCATCATCCCACGCCGCGTGTGGAATTATCCGTCGGTCGTTTTCCGAACTTCACCCCTGGCGCTGTCTTTCCCTCTTGTGGTGGTCTATTCAACTCAGCGGACCTCGACTTATCAGTGAGTCGTTCCTTTTTACCGATACGTCTTCTGTTTTGTTTGTACGCTTACCTTTGGAGCCTATCCATTACCGTTACAACCTTTCTTGGTATTACCATATTTTTAGTCATTTTTATCATTTGATTGATTAGGCCACCACAGGGGATAGAAATTCTGTCGAACCGTTTCTCGTATAAATACGAGAAATGCCCCCAGGTGTCTGTGGAAGAACTGGCAACTTCAACCGACCGTTTGAAGGAGTTCATACGTCACATCCACATACTCAATACGCAAAGGATGTCGTCCACGTGTTTTTCCCCTTCGTTCTGTCCAACGAACACCTCGTTATGTTTCCGAGAATTAATGAATAGCTGCAGCGTGTTTCAAACCAAACCACTGGCGATACTGTTAGTGATAGTTTTTCAGTTACGTTTGATTCTGCGGTGATTTTTGTCCCTTCTGCAAAACGGATCAAGGAATCTAGCCAGCCGGCAAGCAGCGGCAACCGACGTAGTTGCAGTTCTTCAATTCGCGGCCACCAATCTCTATATTGCTACCTCACATACATGGCGCAGAAGCTAGCATCATCTCAGCGCAGTATCGTGAAAAAACCAAGCATATAGAGTTAAACTCACGCACGGCGAGTGGTTCGTCCATTACCGTTTAAGGTTAGCGTCGTTTGCCTTCGCCGCACTTTTCAATACAATTTCACTAGGGCAGACAATCAGATCTTGAAGATTGGCACAAAAATTCTGCAGTATTTCGACCTACTATTCCATGCACGACATTTTTGAATAACCCACCACAAAACAAACCCACTGCTCATTGGGACTTTAGCCAACACAGTACCAATCATCCCCGTGTGCCTCAGAATGGTGTAGCACCGCGTTGTTCCGATAAACGTTGGTACTGAATTTGGCAGTCGGAAGAATGTAGGAAGTTGTTCAGCGAGTGAATCGTAATTTGGGATTATTCTGAGGCACACGGGGATGATTGGTACTGTGTTGGCTAAAGTCCCAATGAGCAGTGGGTTTGTTTTGTGGTGGGTTATTCAAAAATGTCGTGCATGGAATAGTAGGTCGAAATACTGCAGAATTTTTGTGCCAATCTCCAAGATCTGAT
>LOND01001661.1:45036-75439 GCA_014220965.1 Paragonimus kellicotti | reverse complement strand
AACCCAAATGGTTCAACCTCCTTCGTTCTCCTCACACTTGGTCAAAAGAACCTGCGCCTAAACCGTCTCAGGTAGGCACGTGCGATCGTGCCTTACATACAACACCCATGGTCACGTAGACCGACATTCACAAGCTAACGTGCAATCCAACAATTCCGGTCCAGGTAGCAAAAATGATCTCCGCTGGGCGATTCCTACTTTCGTTCAGCGGTTGACAATGCGTCTTCAAAGATAGGAGTTCTATCGGCAATGTTCTCTTTATCTTCAAGATAGTTTTTGGTTATATTGTAGCGAGAAGGCGTCCAATAAAGCACAATCTTTATTGTCCAACACGCTAGTTACCACGCTACGCACGCGCTCGCGTTTATGAGTCATCATTCCAGTCCACAACACGCCCAGGTTTCCGCTCACACGTCGTGTGCACTTCTGCCCGGTTTACGTGTGTGATCGGCGCCTTCTATCGGGGGGTTTATCTGCCTTACCATCCTCGTCTGTTGGTCCCATCCAGTTCGAGCGATGGCTCGTCCAGTCGCTCGTGTTGTCCGCCATCTATCCACTGTGGGCTTTGACTGTATTCCGCGACAGTGTTGAGATATTCCTCTGTATTACTAATAACTAATTTGGCAGATTTATGATTTTAGCTGAGACCCAATTGTGAAAAGTCAGGGCTTCGGTTAGAATAGTCGCGCCCCCGATCAGGTCATCCATCCTATTTTGCCTGCCATGCCTCGCCCGTTGGTCCGATCCAGTCGAGCGATGACTCATCCGGTCGCCCACGTTGTCCGCATGTGGTGAGCCAAGAACGCGGATGGCATAAGGCATTGTTTATTCGGGACAGCAACGCGTGGCTTATGCGTCTCAACAGACAAACGAAAACACTAATTTGCATACGGTATTCGGCCCCGACCGCCACGGCTGCCACAGACGTCAACGCTCAGTTCGTTTACGTTCCCTTACGTACCAAGAGTCATTTCATGCAATGCCAAACTCCAATAATTCTTCCTGTATTTTTCCTGCAACTATTCTGGTGCCAAAATATATGCTCTGGTTCCACTACTGAATTACAGTGGTGTGAGTAGTATAGCATGATCGCTCCTACTCACTACACTCCTCCCCCGCAAAGATTGTTCCAGTCGCAGCAAAAGCCTTTCAGGTTCTCTCCGTTCTCGACGATCTCCGTACCGGCTTCGGGGACGTCGCGGCTCCAGGTGTGCATTCTCTTCTGATCGGACTGTCATACCATTTACACAGCTGGCTTCCGTGCACCCGATGTTGAGTCTTCTCATTCTTAATCAGATACACTGGACCACGGCGGTCCACTACTACATACGGTCCCCTCCATTTTGCCAGGAACTTCCTAGATCCTGGCCCCGTTGCGCCTGGACTCCGCCGGTCTCTGTACTTAACTTTCGAACCAATTTCAAACACTGCACTCCGACCCGACAACCTTGCAGTTGACTGCTCCTTGGAAAATTCTTGTGCGTTCGTCAAGTTTTGGTTGGCCACCCTCCGGGCTTCTGTTAATTCACGCGTGTTCATACGTTGGTCTCCCCATAAACCAATCTCTTGATCGACTGGCAGGCGTGGTACACGCCCGTACATTAGTTCGAACGCCGACTTCTTCGTTGTCGCTTGAGGCGAACAGCGGTGGGCTAACAGAATGAATGGTAGTGCTTCCTCCCAGTTCCCTCCTTTCGCCGCCAACCACTCCTTGATTGTGCGATTGTTTTTTCCGTCAGTCCATTTGATTGAGGATGATATGGCGTCGTCCGAATTTTTGATTCCCAAGCGCTCCAAACAGTTCCGAAACTCTTCACTTTCGAAGCAGGGACCTTGATCCGTCAGTATGCTTCGCGGTATTCCATGGTCTGCAACGATGTGTTCCATCACCGCCTTGCACACAGTGCTTGCACGCTGATCGGGTATCGCGGCTGCTTCGATCCATCTTGTGAAATGTTCCGTCATGACTATGATGTACTGATTCCCGGATGTGGTTAGTGGAAAGGGACCCATCACATCCACCGACCATAGTTCCCCAATTTCACTGACCGGAATTGGTTGTGTGGGTACTGACCGGGGCAGTTACTGCTCTTCAGTAGCTGACATTGCTGGCACGCCCGCACATAACTGTTGACATCATCCTTCATTCCAGGCCAGTATGCCCTTTGCTTCAACATTTCGTAGGTTCGGTGACATCCCGTATGAGCCAGCTGATGACATTCCTTCACAATCGTCTCTCTCAATTCCGTCGGAATAACAGGCACGCTTATTCCATCCCGCAGTTGACGCATTAAAATTCCGGCACTATTCAACCGCAACTCTGACCAGTGCATTCTGAAAGCTTTTACCTCCGGATTCCTCTCGTCTTCTGGCAGTTGTTCTCCCAACAAGAGGTGGTCAATAACTGAGCGGATAGCCGTATCCATCCTCTGTGCCGTTTGTAGCTTTCCGGGATCGCTCTCCAGTTCGATGCTATTAACTCCAACCATGTCCTTTTGAACTTCCTCCATGTGTTGCGTTCGGGACAGCAAGTCTGGAACGTAATTCTCTCTCCCAGCTATATGGCTAATTGCGAAGTCGTACTCCTGTAGTCGCAACGCCCAACGAGCTAGCTTTCCTCGGGGGTCCTTCGCCGATTTAATCCACTCCAACGGTTTGTGGTCGGTCTCCACCTGGAACGTGTCGGAGCAAATACGGCCTCCATTTTTCCAAAGCCCATACGATCGCTAAACATTCCTTCTCTGTCGTTGAGTAATTTCGTTCGGCAGGAGTTAACAACCGACTGGCATATTCCACCACACCGCCCTCCTGCTTCAGTACAGCCCCGATTCCTACATCGCTCGCATCCGTTGCGACAACGAAGCTCTGTCCGGCCATTGGCAATTTTCAGGGTCAGTTGTCCCTTCTTCATCAGTTGTTGGATCTCATTAAACGATTGATTGGCTTCCTCTGTCCAGTGAAATTGACAATTCTTCTTCAGGATTTCGTATAATGGACTGGCGAGTTCATTGAAGTTTTTAATGAAACGGCTGTAGAACCCGACGCGACCGAGAAACTGTCGCAACGTCCTCTTCGATGTTGGCACCGGGACGGCCTCGATCGCGAGCAGTTTCTCGGGCAGTGGCTGGACCTCACCCTGTCCGACCTTGTGACCGAGCAGTACTACCGTTCGTTTCGCCAGTTGCGACTTTGGACTGTTGATCCGTAGGCCGGCTTGTTCAATCTTCTGCAACACAGCTGAAACGTGTGCTGTATGTTCCGACTCATCCGCGCTGTAGATGACTATATCGTCTCCATAGACAACAGTATTGTTCAATCCGTCTAGAACCTTCAGCATCAGTCGTCTGAACGTGAACGGGCCCCTGACAGTCCGAACGGCATACGTTTGAAGCGTATTGCTTTTCTCCCACTGTGAACGCCGTTTTATCTCGGTCCGATTGCTTGATTGGAAACCTGTCTCATCTTGAATACGGTTAAGAGATTTCGGAATGCAATATGAGCGCCATGGAGTTACCTCGTTGTTTCTGTCCGTGTTTCGCAATGCTCATCCCACCGGGAAATCAACTAGCTCAGTCTCTTCATGATACTATGCAATACGTACTCCAGGAGTGGATCTCTCTGCCATAGTGCACTCAGATCACACAGTTGTCAGACACACGAATGAACTGATCTTTGTACGTACGGTGAATGGGGCTGTAAGCCATCGACCGAGGTAGTAACTGAGTATCATCACGGAAACTAATGTCTTCAGGTTCGTCGTTATAGGCTGCTTCCTGGTGAAGTATTTCACGTCTATTGTGGCTGCTGGAATTATAGGTAATCCAAAGCGAACGCAATCCATGTTTACTTTCTTCCGATCGATCTACTGTTTAAAGTTTTTTCGTGGGAGCTTTCAATGGTTTTACACTGGACTGTATTGATCTCCGTACATGGGTCAAGTGTCCCACTTGGCCACGATTGCCGTATATGGACGCAACAATTAAGTTTATTGTCACGATGGTAGTACACAGAAGACCTACTCACAGACAACTTTCTGTGCCAAATGGTTTGGTCACCGCCCAAACAGCTTTGGTTGATGGACGAACAACATACACTGGGAGCTCACCAGTAAGACATTCTGGTTGATGGGCGACTGGTCGCGTCTCATTACAGTTGGGCGTAGCAGAATTTTGAGAAACCAACTCCCCTTGTACGTTTTCAGCTAATATACTAGCCTCCGAGCATTATTTCTCCGCACTTCCGGGGGAGGATTTTATTATAATGATAACCAGATGTCAACTGATGTTTGCGAACAATCCCAGATGTGTTTGGCATGAGAATCCACAACGAATTAATTACGTTGAGTGTGTTGTCGGTGGCCTTCCCTTCCCAGTAAATATCGTAGGTACACGGTTTTTGTGAACCGCAGTGGTTGCCCGTGTGTTGCATACGCGGCTAGTGTACAGGTGTAGCGAAAAGGCGTCCAATAAAGCACAATCTTTATTGTCCAACTCGCTGGTTGCCATGCTACGCGCGCGCTCGCGTTTATGAATCAGAATTCCGGTTTCCGCTCACACGTCGTGTGCACTTCTGCCCGGTTTGTGTGTGACCGACGCCTTCTATCGGGGGTTTTCCGCCTGCCATTCCTCGTCCGTTGGTCCGATCTCGTTGGGCGATAGCTCGTCCGGTCGCTCGTGTTGTCCGCAAACTATCAACTGCACTGATGAGTAGTAGGGGATTTGGTTTTTCATATAGATTGAACATCACCCACAATTGATCGCAGCTGTCGCATTCCCATAGACTTTCCAGTCGGCCCCTTTCGAAAAGAAGCACTTTGACTGTATTCTACGACCGTGTTGAGATATTCCTCCGAGTGTTGGAATAATCGCGCCCCCGATCTGGTCGTCCATCCTATTTTGCCTGCCATGTCTCGCCCGTTGGTCCGATCCAGTCGAGCGATGACTCATCCGGTCGCCCACGCTGTCCCCGATCCGCTCGCTTTGGACGTACCTCCCCCGCGTTGAGGTATTAAACTCATCCGGTCGCCCACGTTGTCCCCGATCTGCTCGTTGTGGGCTTTTGGACGGACCTCCCTTCCGCGTTGAGGTATTCCGCCAAGTGTTGGAATACTCTCACCTCCGGCTTGATGATCGACCACAATATGTGCACAAGCAGCAAGTCCCCAAACTCGGCCTCTTTTAGGGCGACATTACCTACACCAGGGGCGCATACATTCATTTAACACTGCATCGGTGACTCGCACGCTTTGATATACCGCTGTCTGTACCCTAAAATCATACGGAGAGGACCATTATTGGTTTGCATCTGCCAAGTCAGACCTGTTTAGAGTTCGCGAACTGTGCAGCATCAAGCCCTGTTTGACGCCATTGTCGGTTAAAATGGTGATACGCGTTGGCTACCACACGGCTTGGACAACTTCGACGGTAGGTGGTAGCATGATGTGTTACGTGTGATATACAGGACTGACCGATAGCATAAATCTGAGGATCCGGCATGCAGTACTGGATCGTAACGAGCAAGGTAAATAGTACCCCATTCTCCTGATGTAGTGTCGTGTCACATTTATTTTTCCGTCACTGAAAACTGGCCCCTTTTTTTTCTAACACGATAAGAATGAAATTTGCAAAAGAGTTATCGGACTCCGCGGTGATTCCCCAACAGTGAATTGGGTTACTAGCCACCGTTTCAAATTTTAGTCACAGCCATTACGTGAAGGCGCATTCGTTTAGGCCCTAATGTTAGGTTGAAAAATGTAAAAATGTGACCATGATATTTCCTCAGCCTACTTCTCTGACCAGTTTCGAATCGTATAGTTCATGTATTTCATAATATTCTGTTGGTCAACTATAGGTCGACTCTCTGATAGGCACACAATGATGCGTTCTCCGGCATGTCCTAGAAAGTGCATTTAATGAAGCTGTTCAAATTGAGTTGCTGTGCTCTCCAAGCTGAGTTGTTTGTTTCTCACACTTAAAAATGGGACAGTCCGATATGGTTGGTGGATAGTTTGATTTCAATCCTACTATAATGTTACCCAAAAATATGTGGTCCGATTATGGTTGATTCATAGAGTCAGTCTCACTTTAATACGTCTGGGCTAAAAACACACGTTGCACATATGAACCCGGTAGGCCTGTCGTTTTCCATTGGTGACCACACAAATATGTATTGTTGACAAGTTCTAACTCGAGTATGGTGCTTCTCTTCTCCACGGGCCCTCTGGAAAGTCCATGTTAGTGCGAAAACTGTGATCAGTTGTGAATGACGGTTAAATTACATCGACGAAAGCTCTTACTACTTTGCTAAGTATAAGACCGATTCAATCGACGCCCCCGCCCCCGTATCTACTATCGCACTCTTTTGTTCACCCTCGATCAGGACTTTTACCCGTGGAACGCCCCATGATAACCCGTTACCACCGAAAAACAAGGATGAAAACGTCTGTTAGGGCACTGGCGGGCAAAGTGTCCCACCCCATTACAAACAAAACAACGATTACGGTGAGGTTGCTCACGTACTCGTCTAACTTGTTCTCTTGGTTCCACATTCATCTTCAAGCCTTCCACTGCCTGCGTCAACTGCTCCACTTTCTTCAAGCTCCTTGACTTCCAGCCGTCCGACTTGCATCCGTACGGGTAGACGCTGTGCAATTCCGACCAGTCGTTCCATGTCCGTGACCCCACAAGACTCGGCCATCCTAACGCTATCCTGCAGCTCCGGCGGCAAACTTTGGATAAACCGCTCCCTCACCAATCTATCCTTCGTTTTCTCATCTGCCTCCGGTAAACCCAACGTCAATTGTCGCAATAAGTGTTGATAGTGAACCAGGGGGTCTTGAGTATCGCAAAATCCGGCACCATAAAAACGATCCATTGCCCGTTGTCGGTCTTGTTCCTTTGTAAATTCTTGAATCAGTGCCGCCCGCGTCTCTTGATACGATGTTGCGGTCTTTATTTGTTTGCACAAGGCATAGACAGCTTTTGCCCGTCCGGTGAGCAGTGTTCCCAATGCTGTCAAAAGTTGTGCCTCGCTTTTCAATCCGTTGCACGCTGCAATTGCCTCAAATTCCGACAGCCACTCTTCCACGTCTCCGTCCGCAAATTGGTTTGGCCATGGCAACTTCATTGCGTTGTGTTCAGGGCACGGCACCAGTGTAGCGAGAAGGCGTCCAATAAAGCACAATCTTTATTGTCCAACACGCTAGTTACCATGCTACGCACGCGCTCGCGTTTATGAGTCAGAATTCCAGTCCACAACAACCCCGGTTTCCGCTCACACGTCGTGTGCACTTCTGCCCGGTTTACGTGTGTGATCGGCGCCTTCTACCGGGGGGTTTTCCGCCTGCCACTCCTCGCCCGTTGGTCCGATCCAGTCGAGCGATGACTCATCCGGTCGCCCACGTTGTCCCCGATCTGCTCGCTGTGGGCTTTTGGACGGACCTCCCTTCCGCGTTGAGGTATTCCGCCAAGTGTTGGAATACTCTCACCTCCGCTTGATAATCCACCACAATATGTGCACAAGCAGCAAGTCCCCAAACTTCGGCCTCTTTTAGGGCGACATTTCTACACCAGGGGCGCATACATTCACTTAACACTGCATCGGTGACTCGCACGCTTTGATATACCGCTGTCTGTACCCTAAAATCATACGGAGAGGACCATTATTGGTTTGCATCTGCCAAGTCAGACCTGCTTAGAGTTCGTGAACTGTGCAGCATCAAGCCCTGTTTGACGCCATTGTCGGTTAAAATGGTGATACGCGTTGGCTACCACACGGCTTGGACAACTTCGACGGTAGGTGGTAGCAGATGGACGTTGATGGATATCACAGTGACTGACCGATAGCATAAATCTGAGGATCGGCATGCAGTACTGGATCGTAACGAGCAAGGTAAATAGTACCCCATTCTCCTGATGTAGTGTCGTGTCACATTTATTTTTCCGTCAACTGAAAACTGCTTTTCTAAACACGATAGACATGAAATTTGCAAAAAGAGTTATCGGACTCCGCGTGATTCCCAACAGTGATTGGGTTACCTAGCACCGTTTTCAAATTTTGTCACACCATTAGTGAAGCGCATCGTGTTAGCCTAATGTTAGGTTGAAAAATGTAAAAATGTGAGCATTGATATTTCCTCAGCTACTTCTTGACCTAGTTTCGAATCGTATAGTTCATGTATTTTCATAATTATTTCTGTTGCTCAACTATAGGTCGACTCTCTGATAGGCACACAATGATGCGTTCTCCGGCATGTCCTAGAAAGTGCATTTAATGAAGCTGTTCAAATTGAGTTGCTGTGCTCTCCAAGCTGAGTTGTTTGTTTCTCACACTTAAAAATGGGACAGTCCGATATGGTTGGTGGATAGTTTGATTTCAATCCTACTATAATGTTATCCAAAAATATGTGGTCCGATTATGGTTGATTCATAGAGTCAGTCTCACTTTAATACGTCTGGGCTAAAAACACACGTTGCACATATGAACCCGGTAGGCCTGTCGTTTTCCATTGGTGACCACACAAATATGTATTGTTGACAAGTTCTAATTCGAGTATGGTGCTTCTCTTCGCCACGGGCCCTCTGGAAAGTCCATGTTAGTGCGAAAACTGTGATCAGTTGTGAATGACGGTTAAATTACATCGACGAAAGCTCTTACTACTTTGCTAAATATACCGATTCATCTTGAATACGGTTAAGAGATTTCGGAATGCAATATGAGCGCCATGGAGTTACCCCGTTGTTTCTGTCCGTGTTTCGCAATGCTCATCCCACCGGGAAATCAACTAGCTCAGTCTCTTCATGATACTATGCAATACGTACTCCAGGAGTGGATCTCTCTGCCATAGTGCACTCAGATCACACAGTTGTCAGACACACGAATGAACTGATCTTTGTACGTACGGTGAATGGGGCTGTAAGCCATCGACCGAGGTAGTAACTGAGTATCATCACGGAAACTAATGTCTTCAGGTTCGTCGTTATAGGCTGCTTCCTGGTGAAGTATTTCACGTCTATTGTGGCTGCTGGAATTAGAGGTAATCCAAAGCGAACGCAATCCATGTTTACTTTCTTCCGATCGATCTACTGTTTAAAGTTTTTGTCGTGGGAGCTTTCAATGGTTTTACACTGGACTGTATTGATCTCCGTACATGGGTCAAGTGTCCCACTTGGCCACGATTGCCGTATATGGACGCAAAAATAAGTTTATTGTCACGATGGTAGTACACAGAAGACCTACTCACAGACAACTTTCTGTGCCAAGTGGTTTGGTCACCGTCCAAACAGCTTTGGTTGATGGACGAACAACATACACTGGGAGCTCACCAATAAGACATTCTGGTTGATGGGCGACTGGTCGCGTCTCATTACAGTTGGGCGTAGCAGAATTTTGAGAAACCAACTCCCCTTGTACGTTTTCAGCTAATATACTAGCCTCCGAGCATTATTTCGCCGCACTTCCGGGGGAGGATTTTATTATAATGATAACCAGATGTCAACTGATGTTTGCGAACAATCCCAGATGTGTTTGGCATGAGAATCCACAACGAATTAATTACGTTGAGTGTGTTGTCGGTGGCCTTCCCTTCCCAGTAAATATCGTAGGTACACGGTTTTTGTGAACCCAGTGGTTGCCCGTGTGTTGCATACGCAGCTAGTGTACAGGTGTAGCGAAAAGGTGTCCAACAGAACACGATCTTTATTGTCCAACTCGCTGGTTGCCATGCTACGCGCGCACTCGCGTTTATGAATCAGAATTCCGGTTTCCGCTCACACGTCGTGTGCACTTCTGCCCGGTTTGTGTGTGACCGACGCCTTCTATCGGGGTTTTCCGCCTGCCATTCCCTCGTCTGTTGGTCCGATCTCGTTGGGCGATGACTCGTCCGGTCGCTAGTGTTGTTCGCAAACTATCAACTGCAGTGATGAGTAGTAGGGGATTTTGGTTTTTTCATATAGATTGAACATCACCCACAATTGATCGCAGCTGTCGCATTCCCATAGACTTTCCAGTCGGCCCCTTTCGAAAAGAAGCCTTTGACTGTATTCTACGACCGTGTTGAGATATTCCTTGAGTGTTGGAATAATCGCGCCCCGATCTGGTCGTCCATCCTATTTTGCCTGCCATGTCTCGCCCGTTGGTCCGATCCAGTTGAGCGATGACTCATCCGGTCGCCCACGCTGTCCCCGATCCGCTCGCTGTTTGGAGTACCTCCCCCGCGTTAAGGTATTCTACCGAGTATTAGAATGCCGCACCTCCGGTATGATAATCCAACACACAGGCAGCAGTCACAGGTCGTTACGTGCACAGGCAAGCGAAAGAACAAGAAGAATTTCAAGTCTAACTTAGTCAAACAAGTTGTCAAATTTTCGATCTACATACTAATCGATAACGTCTTGGCCATTGCGAACACCACGGATACGCAGCCCTCTAACGGACAATCGATGCTGAGGCGCTCGTCGAGGGTCCGTGCCGTGCTCTTCATCATGTCAGGCCCGAGCCAGTTAGGTGATGTTACCCTGTCCCTGTCCATTTTGTGTCTCACCTTGCTAACAGGTAAATTTATTCCCATTGATGAATAAACAGTGGTAAAAAAAACTATTCGCCGTTTCCGTCTTAATTGATTCAAATATTATCTCGTGCGTATGATGCGACTGGTCTACTGAAATATGATCGAAACAGACAATCATTGACAAGCAGATATTGCGTGTCTACTACTAACGCGAGCTATACATCATTAATAGCGAAATAAGATATATTGTGAGATGGTAACATTTTGTTTACTTTCTTCAGTTAAGAAACGTGAAGTATTGGAATATATAAGATGTGCAGATAGCAACAACATTAGAAACGGTTAGCCATTGGGTTTTACATGTTTTACGTTTGTGACTGATAAAAATAAAGGAAAGTCAAACTTCCGATATGTCTTCCTTCGTTATCGGTGAAATGGATCCGCGGAACAGTGTTTCAGACTGTACCGTCGGTTTAAAAGAACGTCGATTAGCGAACTAACAGCGTACTAACTGTAATTCTCGTTATAACATCGGCTCAAGACTAGCATATATTTGGTGCAACAGTAACATGTTGAATTAAATGCATTTGATCACACATCTATGTCCGATCAACTTGTCCGAAATATGTTGCGAGGCAGCCACTTCAGTTGTCCGGTCAGAAAATAGGAGCTTCAAAACATGTCCTGGAAATAACTTCTGTGGTTTGTAAAGTATAACAAGATGAGTAATATGCGTTTAAAGGTAACAATCCATTGGAAGTGCACGAACAGTTTCACAGTTGCTGTCACAGATAAGTTATGTGTACCTGGTGTACCCGGACAACGTAACTCACCGTATGGGTAGTAGATGATAAAGTTGGAAGATGGTAGATCATCTGCGCATTATTTTTATCGTTTATCCCAGACTCGATGCAGTTAGTAAAACAGTTGAAACGTCGGAGTACTTGCAGGAAATGTTCAGAAGTTCGGTCAGTCTTAAGATCATATGGGATTTATGCCGTTAAAAATTGGGGTATGATAAGATCATTCTGCAGTGAGGTATCGCGATCCTGGCTCATCCGATCAGTGATTCTCACACCCAGGAATTTCTTAGCATTGTGTTGATGTTGTTCGGAAGTCATAGCGAAGTGATGGGTGGATCTGCAGACCAAATTTACTTAATGGTTTACACATTGTACAAACCAGCAGGCTCCAATTAATGCAAGTTGAGGCGCTAACGGCAAACGAGAGAGAAGCTTCAACGAAACCGTACAACCTCCAAAAGTATGTATATTCATAAGAAATCCCCTTAACCCTGAAAATTCAAACAACCGTTGGAATGGTTGGGTGACATTTTCACTTGTACTGACTAAACATCGTTATTTTACAGAATGTGGTCTAGAACAATGGAGATGACATGGATTTGTTAGACAGCAGTGAGTGAGGTTGTGATGCCTACACCAGCACACCATTTCTGATGTTGGCGGTTTGCGCTGAATTTACATTAAAAAGAGTACGGTAGTATTTAAAAAGCAACTCTTAGCAGTGATTGTAGCATTTCGGGGACGTCGAAGGTGGTCTGACTGCAAACCTCTGTGTGGGCCGGGCACTTTTACTAACTATGTATTCAACGGGCTTCTGTTATCATCCTGTTTGTTCGTGCACGTTCGCTTACAAATCATATTGAAAATGGCTGACTTTGAGAAGCAAATTCCCATTATTCTCCAAAGTTATAATCGAAGTCTCGTGTAGAGTTATGTAGCTTCTCCAATCGGCGCCTCTTCTTCTTCATCCGGTTCTTTCTTCTGAGTCTTCTTGATGTGTCAAAAGTGCACCTCACAACGCAATCTTAAACGCTGTCCTGCAACAACGAGAATGGAAACATACTGAGATCTACGTACTTGCTAGTTGCAAGTTTGTTGGACTAAACGACACTGGCAACAATTCACTTGAGGAGTTTCCACTACTACTGAGACTTACTGGGACGGTTTCCGACTGGTTTCCAAGGAACTCACAATGGGTGAAACATACCGAGATGCTAAAACGGACAAATTGTCTTATGCTGTTACCAGCCACCGGAGTGCACTATGTACGTATACCTTATGTCATTAAATGAGTGACGTGATTTTGTACGTTCATCTGCGTAACTATCTAACTAAGCGATGACGCTGTAGCAAAACTCTCTGTAAATCAGTTTGGCAGCTTGAACAATTCCTAACTGCAAAGGCTGATCAGTCAGTGTCCTGTTTTGGGTGTAAGATTAGAGGCTTCCTATGGCTCAGAGGGAGTTCTTTGTGGACAGAATGGCTGTCGAGCGATGTCAGCATCTCCCTACCTGCAAGCGCCACATTATCTCAATCATGGAAGGATGACCTCTTTCGTCATCTGTGCTCAGGGATTCGTCTCACAAGTTACATAAAACTGTTGGCAGATGTCTACTTTTGAAGCAAATGGGCTTTTTGCCCCTTCTTATCATCAACGACTTCAAATCCGACACCCATTATACAGCACGCTAGAAACATGGTGACTTATGCGTTGCAAAGCTCTCACTCCTGAATTTCTTGTTCCTTCATTGGAAAGCTTTGTCCCAGAAATTACTAAAGTGGCTTCCCACAAACTAAAAGTGATTTTCCCTTGATTTCCTCTAAATTGGGGCGTGGACAGCCTTGTTAATGCTTCGCTTAAGCTACAGACGCATCCGCGCATCGTCCAAAAACGGCAGGTGAGTTGGTGCTATTTCTTCCAAGAAAATTAAAGCTAACTATTGATCTTGGAAGAGGACGAAAGCCCGTACGTATCAGACATATCGATCGCTGTTTGTGAAAGCAGAAAACAGGAAATTGGTGCATTCCCGTGTTTGTACACAGCTTTGATTCATGTCCTCATAAGTACATCTTGATTTGAAGATCGTTTGCGTCTCCTGAATACCTGGAATCCATTGGTTGTTGATTCCTTTAGTTGTGGTCGGTAATGCCTAAATCAAAGACTGCTTATTTTCACTCAGCCGAATAGCAAGTTTGTTGATTCTCCCCAAGTACCGAAACGAATCACGTTCTGTAGTTAGCCAGAAGCTTTTACCGCAGATTCACAGTGCAGTCTGATGATTGTCCACACCCTCCTAACAGATCCACAAAAGCTTAGTAATAATCAGTGGGGGTTCGGGTCGCTTTGATCGCTCACATCACTTAAACCAAAACGGACGTGGGCTAAGCGGCAGAACATTGTCTTGCTTACTTGGTAACATTATCTTCGAGTATGGATGTGATTGGTAGCCACTATGAGAAAGCTGTGAATCCCAAACAGATAGCCGTTGCAGTGAGTTGAGAGGTGTTATGTGTAGCGTAGGGCGATACAATAGAGAAATCGCGGAATCCAATCAAAGCGGTTACTACCAGGAAGTGGTCGATTAATAGGAGAGGTGTTGTAGGGAGGTTTTTGCTTCAGCATATATAGTACTCTAAATGAATTCTGACCCCATAGTACTAGAATGGCCAAAAAAAATGACACTCTCCTTTTTAAAATAGCTAAGTATTCAGTTTATCCACAATTTTTTACTCATTGGTCACAGTTCACATCAGGCACATCTTGTGCAATAACCAACACACTTTATTTTCAAACCTTCCTTGTTTGTCAGAGAAACTAACAAAAATGCACTTGCCATACTTAGAAGGTGGACTGCAGGAAAAATAGCTACCGCGCTATATGAACCAAGTGTGCCATTTTTGTGCTTCCCGGAGGCGTTGACAGTATGGATTAAAACAAAACGATTAGTTTACCACGGTTACACTGAAATAGGAAGCGACAGATTAAAACTCGTCAACACACGGCTATACGCGGCATTCTACCGCAATTGATTCCGTGCAGATAAAAGGCGATAGAAATCACATTTGAATCTTCCGTTACCTTGAAATAAATACCGGATGATAAGTAACCTTATAAGTATGATTATCTGTAATAGAAAATAAGGTTTCAAATTATTGAACACAACTTGAAAGATAGAAGTCCTCGGAATATGCACTTCGGTGTGATATATCTAAGTGCCTATGGTGGTAAACTCTGGTAAGTTTTGCCCACGGGCTTTGTGCTAACTCACATGCGTTGCAATAGATAAATGACAGGACAATCAAATCACAATGTGGTTTTTTAACACTAGCCAGTCAGGTTTATAAAAAATTTCGTAACGTCGGTTTGTACAACGAGCACAGAATATTCTTTCACACAATTAGCACTCCACGCTGGTCGTCTCATTGTATCCACGGGCTTGGCATTTTTTCCCCACTTTCTGTTCAAATATCGGCGAAAATTTTGCTAGAATAAATTAGAACTTCAACCGACATTCTATATGGTCCTCAAAGTTTCTATATCACACTCTTAATCATACAAGACGGTTACATGGAGTGGATTTTCCCAGACAGCTGGTATCTATTTAACAGGCGTATATTTTCCACCGCAAATGTCGACTGTGTTGTCAGCGCTATCAGTTCCACTCTCGTTTCCGTTTTCATATGAGGTCTATGCAGTTAATTCACTGAATTTTGCCTTTTCTTTTTATAATTCCAAGAGATTCCACTACTCTACTGCTTCAGTTATTACTCATTAATCCATTTTAGTAGTATGATACCAATTTCTAAGGTTCATACAGGAATCTCCAAAAATGCACATCGCGGAGACTGATGAATCGGCTCTGAGTCTTCTTTCTTGTTTTGTTTAATTCTGTTATCAAAGATTAAAACATCGCTTACCGGGTTTTTGGGCATTCTGTTTGGAAACAACCGAATCTCAAACTGGTAATTACACACTTGGTCCTCCGAACTACTGTGCAAGTAAAACCCACATGTGTACTGCAATTCAACCAGAAACTTGGGCTCGTGTGGAGAATTCACGTCTGCAGTGTTCATACTGATGTTTGATGGTACGTAGTCCTGTATGATCAAGAAAGATGTAAGGCACCACAAATACAGTGATCCGCTTAGTTCACCCGTTCGTAAAGCCAGTAAACACGGTCAAACTTTTCAAGGCTGCAACCTACACAACCCGTATATTTGACTCTTCTTCATTTGAATTGTTTTCCAGTCCTTTCTCGAGTTGCTCATGTGATAGCGTCAGTCAGGAAAACTCTGTAGACTGCAAGCATTTTGATGATTGCTGAGATGTATTCCGATGTACGTAGATTAGACACAATCAGATCAACCACATATGCCGCCGTTCGTTGCACGGAACCCAGAAACCAAGCAACAGGATGGATGTATGCCACAAATTAGGGGCACATGTCATATTGTAGCGAAAAGGCGTCCAATAAAGCACAATCTTTATTGTCCAACACGATAGTTACCACGCTACGCATGCGCTCGCGTTTGAGTCATCATTCCAGTCCACAACACGCCCAGGTTTCCGCTCACACGTCGTGTGCACTTCTGCCCGGTTTACGTGTGATCGGCGCCTTCTACCGGGGGTTTTCGCCTGCCACTCCTCGTCCGTTAGTCCGATCTTGTTGAGCGATGGCTCGTCCGGTCGCTCGTGTTGTCCGCAATCTATCCACTGTGGGCTTTGACTGTATTCCGCGGCCGTGTCGAGATATTCCTTTGAGTGTTGGAATAACCGCGCCCCCGATCAGGTCATCCATCCTATTTTGCCTGCCATGCCTCGCCCGTTGGTCCGATCCAGTCGAGCGATGACTCATCCGGTCGCCCACGTTGTCCCCGATCTGCTCGCTGTGGGCTTTTGGACGGACCTCCCCCGCGTTGAGGTATTCCGCCAAGTGTTGGAATACTCTCACCTCCCGCTTGATAATCCACCACAATACATGTGTCCACGGCGTTCGTGTGCCTCAGCACGGGTAGCACACAACGGGCGGCTGCGGCGGTGCGACTGATGCAGACGAGTCACACTGCGCTCTTTTCCACGCACTCATTGTCGGGAAAAGGCAATTTTTGCAGAAAAAAAATTCGCCTCGCTTGCCGAGAAAAATGGATTTTCCATTTTTGGAGAATTTGAATGCCCGCCAGAATTCTCGAACATCCGAGAAGTTCACGCTCGCCTCTGATTGGTCCGTTGGGTGGCCTAGGCCCAAGGCCGCTCAAAACCTATAAATACAGTGCTGTAAACCACTATTTTGCCTTCGGGCTGAGCAGCAAATAAAGCTCGTTTGAAGGCCGTCTTTTTTCTTACTTGTTGGGGGATCTAAGTTGCGAGAGTTGGGTTCCGATATTTGCGCTCTGATTTTCGTGCAGTTTTGCGATATCGTTGCGTTCGTTCGTGATAGAGATACTGCTCGTGGTCTTTGCGTTCGTTCTTGTCTTCTCTATCAGGGAGGTCGTAACACTCATCCTTTTCTTCAGTTGCTTACATTGAGAAGTGACTATGTAAATAGTGAGACTACATAAGGTGGAAGTGGTCAAGATGACTTCTCGGGCACTATGAGGGATGAGCAGAGTAAGGTCCAGGAGTGGGGACCCCGAAACAAAATCCGGAGTTCCAATCAAAGGGCAGTCATGGTTCGGACGTGTATGACACGTCTGAATATTTGAATATTGTCCATTCTCACTGGAACACAGACCAACAAACAGGTGTGCTAACCGATTCGGGTGAGCGAACAAACACAACACACCAGTGAAACCACAGTCAGATTAGTTTGCGGTCAATGAGGATGTTTACGAGCGTTTTCAGTGAAGTTGCTAGGCCCCATCGTCCCGTTGCACTGACCACTACGGTCCACGATCGATAACATCTGGCTGCTCACGCGCACATTTCAGCGCATGAGAGGCAACAGTAGACTGGGAATCACTGTGCATCGGTGAATCAAAAATGGACGAAGTAAAAATACGATACTTCCCTATCCATTTGGGCTATGACGACACTTTTTCATCAAACGCTGAACAGTAAAAAGCTACATTCAGCAACGAAACAGATTTACAAATTATTAGAAGATTACTGATGAGTAGTCGGGGATTTGGTTAATTTCAAGTTGAACATCACCCACAATTGATCGCAGCTGTCGCATTCCCATAGACTTTCCAGTCGGCCCCTTTCGAAAAGAAGCACTAGACTCGAGTTTCGCTCTCATTAGAGCTCGTCAGTAGTGCATATCCTTGCCACTGCCGGGACTAGAACTCCGGCCTTGCTTTCATGAGGCAACCGTGTTTACCACTGCGCCATTGACCTCACATTAGGCACGACCGAATTATCATATGTGAACGCTCAACCACTTTCGCTTGTGAGTAATGATCAGGTTGCCCGATCGTCTCGAGAGGAGACACAGTTACTGTCTGTTAACTCCAATCGATAACCCCGCGATTAGGACTTCCTAGGCAGG
This sequence comes from Paragonimus kellicotti, assembly GCA_014220965.1. NCBI lineage: Eukaryota > Metazoa > Platyhelminthes > Trematoda > Plagiorchiida > Troglotrematidae > Paragonimus > Paragonimus kellicotti. Next base: position 57,641 of record LOND01001661.1, on the reverse strand, counting down.
TCGAAATCTCCGATCTCATTAAACCTGCTAGGCGATATTTTAGATTACTGATGAGTAGTCGGGGATTTGGTTAATTTCAAGATTGATGAAAACTGTCGGGGAAGAACCCAATTCCCCGAAAATACCGTTTCATTTGCCTTTGGAAAGGCCTATCTCATTCTGTTCAAAGTGACCTTCATAGTCGGCACGGTCATGTGCCACTCCGCCCTTCACAAGCGTTCTCAGCCGTTGTGCCAATTTCTGGCACCCCGCCTACACGCTCGTCCTTTAATTGGGACATCACTGTACTGTCTGGATCTTTGTCTGGTCCACTTCTGTCCTTGTTTTCTGATTGGTCACAAACTCTTTTCTGTGTTTCTGCGTTAGCCTCAGGTGGTTGGGTTGGCCGGGAAGATACGAATTAGTCGTGCTTACTTCGTAGTCAGTTGTTCATTACCGTTGAACGTCGTTCCGTTATCTACCGTTTCACTAACCGTTATTCTGTTGTCTGTTTACGCGCTCGTAGGCCGTAGATCCAGTCACAACAAAAACTGTACAGACTGATGACGATTTACAATCCGTACTTCCATTTCATCGAAGACGCGTCGTGTGACTAGTTCGTGCTGTGTCTGTCTGTCTGATTCAACGCGTTGTGGCGTACGAATCGTTCAACTGATGTAAACCACATTTGGAAACAATATTAGTTTTACTTTGTAAACAGGTATCGCTGAATGTTTTTGTCCAGCCAGTTACAAATGAAAGTTATTCCAAGCGCAAAAAGCAAACGCAGTCAAAATTACTGTTTCGCCCGTTTGTGTTATTTGTTTCATCTGAGCTTTGTTCACTCGACAGTAGTGCATGCTTGGCATTAGCGAAACCATAGTCCAACGTTACTCTTCAAAGAGGGCTAGCAGAATCGTCTACCTGAGTGCGAAATCTGCAGCCAGGTGTGGACAGTGTCCAACCTGTATCTACCAAATTCCCCGCAAGCTGATAGTGATGTTTTTACTATGGTGATAAAACTCAAGTTGTACGTTTTACGTCTAAATTCCTTTTCAATCACATCCCACGATTTATGAATGTATGGGCGCTCCCCCATTGGTTGTATTGTTACTCTATATTCCTTCCGGCCACCCGATCAAGGGGCGTAAACATTTTTTCTAAATCGATGGGGCATTTGTCTAACTGTAGTGTTATTCTTCGCTTTCATTCAGTTGAATTTATTGGGCTTCATGACCTTAAGTCATGTAAGTCACTTAACGCCAATTTATTAGCAGACTTTAATCATTTCTAAATGTTCTCTCCCATCTCCGATTACAGCCCGTAACGAATCCACAAACATGCCCATACATGTGCCTAAGGTTCCGCTATCATTCACCCGACGCGATTTCTAATTGATCCCGTTAATTTTGCAGAGGAATTAACTGTTACGATAAAGTAATAATTTCTTGGATGATGTGTTTGTTGAGACATGATTGTGCAACTCATGAGTATTCAACTTTTTAGGGAACGCGGGAATTTCTTAACCTGACATGATAGTGCTAGTCATATATGACTTGTGTTACCAGACTTCCTTAAAATGCAGATAGCTCTGTATCTTGAAACAGACAGGTGTTTGCACATTTCCTGCAAGTATCCGTGATGTTTGCATTGGCCTGCGAGCTCTCTTTGTTCTGAGGTAAACGATAAAAACAGTTTTACGGTTTACTTTTAACCGTTTCGTAGTGATTGGCTCTAACGTATTGACGTTTAAACTTGCTCTCGCATACAATAGTGGGTTACGCGCAAATGTCCGCCAACAAGATGCTTCCAAGTGAGAACACGTTTGAGACAAATTAAACGACACCAGATACAGTGTACAATTGTGAAGTGACTAGTGTACAATTCATTTGACACAATAACCAATCAGCATGAAAACTTTGACTGAATTCACATTGATCGATAAAACTTTGTGCGTTGAACATTTGGACCTAGTGTTTGCAGATCGATGGAACGTCTTTTGAACCTACAGACGGAGACTGAACTATATGAACCGGACTTCCGAACATCGTTCAGACTGTTCTAAGTAAGCCGTAGGGTGAGACCGTGTGGAGGTTGCTCAGACATAGTCAACGTTAGCAGGACCATCATTTTCAACCACCTAAAAATGACCAAAAAGTGGACAGTTTATCCAACCGCATTGAAATAGAATTGACGTTTTTTAAATGTCTGTTAGGACGATCGAGTTATAGTCAACTAGCTCTTGTTGATTAAAACGAGTCTGTACACACATAATTATCTTGTGATTCGCAACAACTGATAGGTAAACGTAACCCTTACTAAAGTGCAATAAAATCACTCTTCCTAACATGAAAGTCTGAGTACAAACTGGAAATGTTATTGCGTCGTATAATCATACTTCACTTTTTTTAAATGATCCCGTTGAGTTTACTGAATTCGAAAACCATCCGTTAATTCAAAGGCTTCTGTACAACTTACAGACTGACTCCCGAAACTTGGATCGCGATAGACAGGAACCGCACATTCGCTTTTGCACCCAACATATGAAAAAATAACAATTATTTTTACAGTTCGTAGTTTTGTGCTTCAATCCCCTAACAAAGACAGTAGTACTTGATCGCAAAGAGTAGAAAATCCAGTGGTGAACGACGTTTTGGACACAGCTGATGGAGTAACCTTATAAGGAAATGATCGGATTAGTAGACTTGACAAGTGACATCATTGATATGCAAAACCACCGGCTCTGTCTCCGCAATCAACCAATGAGGTAAGCTTTTAATCCGTTTTACGCAGAGAGCGACGAGACGATAAACACCATGTTCGAAACTGGTACACATAAGAATCGATTCAAAATCCCTACGTATTCATCACAACCAGGCCATATACAAGTTTTCTAAAAACGTACCAAAGGTCAATATATTAGTGAGAGCTAAAAAATGTTTCATCTAATATTAGGAACAGACCATTTACCACTGCTAAACAAAAAGATATTCAGATCAAGTCAAGCCACCAAGTTTGTGGTCTGTCAATGTTGACCCACTGTGACTAGACTGTGAGTCAACTGACAACAGGTATATGTCGGGAGGTTCAAGGTGCAACTGAAACTTTTGTTACAACATAGCACAAGACGACACCACACGACAGTCGTTGTTGTCTGCGCTTTTCCATTAACAGTGAAACATGAACTGAACTCCCGGTGCGCACTGCGGCCCCACTAATTCATCTGATAGGGGTTCGGATTAGCACCGGAGAAACGTTAGGTCAGGACGACGTCAGAACTGTTCAAACGACTTTGCTCTAACCAACTATATAGCATCCCTTCTTGTGGTGATTCTTCCACCATATTGCTTCCCTCTTTGTGTCCTATGTTACCAGTTGGAGTGATAACCACCTCCTTAGCGTGGAGGCGGATCTAATTAAAGATTGAGAATATAGTGCTGTGAATCGCCACTTGAAACGCGTCAATAGCCTACTACTTCTCGCTGATAGTCCACATATGTGCCAGTAGCCGTCTCGTGAAGCAGTGACGATCAATTCAACTGGTCTGACTAATCGCAAAAGTACACTAGATGTAGTGCCATTTCGGGGACGTCATTGGCTGAGGGTCAGAATATCAATGTCACAAACGATCGCATATGCATAGGCGACGAGCCATGTTCTATCATAAAGGCGCGGGTACTCAAACCCGCTGGTAAACGCGCAGCATTCTCTGAACAGTTTTATAGAAATAGTTAGTTTGTTCTTGGTTGCCGAAGCATTCTTTTTACGTTAGACGACCGTCTATACATTCTGACTCCGCCTCATTCACACTAACTTGTTAGTCGCTCCTTTTCACTCATGAAGATAAGTCCGTGGAGAATGTAAAGATAACAAGCTTTGACCTCCAAAGCAACTTGACGACGTTCCCTATGTTCAAATTCGTTACTTTGAAAGTCAAAAGCCTGTCTTTTTAACCCGTTCAGCGTCATATCGCTTGAAATGGTGTAATCAGAAATAATGACGCCCGAGTGATCGTCCGAAACCACGAGGAGGGTTCATCATTCCTGCATGCTCGACTTATCAGAACAAACCCTGCACCATCTCCTATGTAGCTATTATGATGTCATCCGCTGGTAGTGATTACTTATTCTTCCAGCGGCTGACGTGACTCAGAAGTAGTCCGTGTTGTGTCTTGAAGGTTAAAGCGGTGGTCACATGAACGGGCTAGCTATTACGATGCGGTCAGTCACGAAACCCTTTTGATTATTTTGAGAGGAACGAACGACTGTCGAAAAATTTGTAACAGGGTGACGTCAGTTAGCTGGATGAGAAAAGTGGACGCTTTACTATATGATGTTGCGGAATTGTTCGTGAAATATCCAGTGATCTTGTAATCCTTTGTCGGAGTGTGGTTCCGCATAGCTCACCACTTACAGTAGTCATCTTCACAACCATTCATGGCTAAATCACAGTTAACAAAGAAGATGGGCACATTACGTCATTACCAGAGCGCCTTTCATGATTGCCATCTGGGATAATTTAGACCGAGTGTTTTTGGCCTTAAACAGTCACAAATGTGTCTACTGGGGTTCGGATCATGTAATAGGCTGAAGGAAAACTTCTGTAGGAGGCTTAAGCGTAGGCTGGTTAACGATCATAAAGTTCGAACGGCTGAGAAAGTTGATTAACCGATAATCGCTTTTGGCCAATAACGGACTCTCCAAGCTTGTCCATACTGCTGGCGTCCTGTACAGGTATGGATGTGAAACTGCCAGCAGGACAAATGGTACCTTCATCCAGAATAATTCCAGAAGATTAGACAGCTGGTTGGAACCTATCCAGCACCAACCTAGCTGGTCTCCAGCTTTTAGTATGTCACCGTCCCAAACTTACGATGCAGAGTCCTGGTCGGCAGCTTGAGAACCACCGTCCAAAGCTGAGGTGCGCAATCAGACTTTGGCTCTCAACCGGAATAGGGCTGCTGGCCCAAATGACCTTCTGTCGGCAACCATCAAAGGGGGAGGTGAGGCGTTAGTAGAGGCCATGACTCGGTTCGTGTCAACCAGTGTGGACGACTGAGAACAACCACCTTTTCCTGAATCACTCGATGATAGTTCTCATATCTAAGTAGGGAGTCAGGGGTACTTCCGAAAGCTCTAGGGGAATTAGTTTGATCCTAGTCACAACCACACATCTGGTATTCATCGTAGCTCGTTGGTTGGTTGAGAAATAAACGTCGATCTAGTCTATCTGTAGTCTGAACCATTATATAACGAAAGTGCATTTTTCAAAACCCAAGCGACATTCGAAACGTGCTGCAAACATACTCCTTAAACCAGACATGCAAGTGAGTTATGGAAGGGCAGTGGAACTTGACAGTTCTGGCTGCTTTCAAGTTGAGCTTTCTGATTGTTCAGCAAAAATGTAAGTTCAGTTGTAGTCTAGGCGACTTATAAACCACTTTGCAGACCATAAACCTTAGCAAGGTATTTCAACATCACACTTTTAGGACAGAATTTTTGGGAAAAAGTGTGTCATAAAACGTCACCGGACTGCCTCTTTCCGGATTATGACAAGTCAGGAATTTTGAATGATATAAACAGAACAGTACCCACAGACCATAGCTTACGCGTTAGCCGGCCTTTTCGAAAAGAAACATAAGGTCCACTGTTGACATTTGGTTGTAAAAGGTTCGTTACTCACATAAAAACCGGCCACATGAATCATTATTACAAATCGAGGGCTAGCTTATTGATGATAGTGCATCGATGATTCATTGCACGGTAGCAGGCTCGAGGCCCGATCACTCGTGATGCTCCCGCTCATGTTCAAATAGCGTGGCAATATCCAGTGCCCAACTAAGTCGAACGGACGCACACTGTCGCGCTGCTATGCTCAACGAGGACCGACCTTACGAGAAGTCCGTAAGGGATGACCCATACACAGCATGAACCCCACCAGCCAAAACTGTGGCCACAAGGCCAGCCATGAAACGAACATCACACGGAACATAAGACAGCGCAGCTTTACACGAGCAATGTCATCACCGTCACGTGGCACACACACAGCCTACGCGACCTAATTTTAGACAGGGCCGACCATGTTACCCGACTTGGAAGTCACGACGATGCAGACGGCGGCAACAAACTAACGCGAGTGTTGCTTTTCCGTTGGGTTAGCATGTCAGACAATTCGATAATCTGGTCGCGCTTAGCGTGAGGTTAACACGGTCGCCCAATGACAGCGCGACAGTTCAAATCCTGACCACGACATGAATACGCACCACCGACGAACCTTATCAAGAATGAAAATGGAGCATAGTGCTTCTTTTCAAAAGGGGCTGGCTGTAAAGTCTAAGACAGTTTGTAGCCATAGCCACTTGACGCAATAACTCCGATCAACCGTAACCAACACCTCTGGATTTTGACGCAACCGATTTCATTTCTCATCAAACCCGGACGCAACGTGTAGCGACTATATGAAATAATGTTCTCGATAGTCGCATTCACTTGTACATTTTTGATGATTTTTTTTTTTACCTACTTTTGTTTTAGTCAAGCCATCCTTTTGTAATATCCGTCCCGGGGCTAAAAACACAACTCGCTCCGTGCCTCGCTAGCTTGACGTGTTTCTCTGTACACTATTTTCCAGGGTCGATACTAATACACGAGGGTCAACGCGCTGAATCTTTGTTTTCATTGTCGATCGGTTTTCGATAGTGAGTACAGACTGGGTATTATTCTGTTGGACTGGTTCCAACAATTGGTGAGCCCGACGTGACACGAACACGCAACCTTCTAGTGAGCCCGTAATTTTCGAACGTTCCGCTACAGTCATTTCTTGTGTCTTGGTGAGTTCGTTCCTTTGCATACTTGTTATTTTTCTTGACGTACGCGTAATCAGTTGTTTTTCTCTGTTCGTGTATACGTTCAAGGTATAGTCATCCGCATAGATTTTCCTAATTCGCTTCAACTAGTAGTTCTTGGTAGCTCATAACCGTGTAACCACTACCCAATGTTACCTGGGCACATTGACAACCACTCCATCGGTATTAATGCGCTAGTGGTCCCTCCGTTTTTGGAAATGGACCCTCTTCTGTGGTTTGTTTACTTAGAAGCAGAATTTTACAACAACGGGATTTTGTCTGATCAAACAAGATTCTGTCAGTTGTTAGCCAGGCTTCCGAGTGAAGTCACAATACAGCTTCATGATGTTAAACTAAACCAACCGGCAGGGCATAAGTACGAGATCTTAAAAAAAGTTATTAATCGGATGACATCCTCTGAAAAAAACCTGGTGTAACAACTTTTCCACCACCTAAAACTTAGTGACAAACGCCCTACAACGCTGTTAGCAGGAATGCAACAACTCGTACATAAACGAAGCCCTTCTCCGGGAACTCTGGCTTAAAAGATTGCCAGAAGCAACGCAAGCAATAGTTTCCGTTGCTCGTTCACAGACTCTTGCCGAAACAGCGAAAATCGCTGATCAAGTAGTGGAGCGTTTTCAACCGCTACTGAGTTGCTTGAGTGTACCACACCCTAGTTCACGTCCGACAATAGGCACGCGCGTTTCCGACAATGTGGTTACCACAAAACGTGGTCCAACAGACATTGAGGCTCTAAAGAGCAGAAATCACAGCTTTGCGACATGGTTTGAACGAAATTTCTTCAAGCCGTTCCTCAGGTTGCCGACCTGGCTTATCACCCAGGCGACACATACCGCGGTCAAAACTGACTGTTGTTGGTACCACGAACGTTTTGGTAACCGAGCCAAGCGGTGCACCAAACCTTGCACCTATGCATCATCAAGGCGATGCAAACTCAACAGCCGAACTTTACCGGCAAACAATGCCGTCGGCGCTGACTCTCCCTGTCGCCTCATTTTCGTAAGGATGTAGAAACCGGACACACGTTCCTGGTTGATACCGGGGCGCAGGTTAGCGTGTTTCCGTCCACAAAAGACGAGGTGCCGAATCCATGCAGCCCACAGCTCCGTGCTGCAAATGGACACGCCTATAACTACTTACGGGCAGCGGTCTTTAACTCTTAATTTGGGCCTCCGGCGGACATTCTGCTGGGTGTTTACAATTGCCGCGGTACCTTTCGCCATAATCGGCATCGATTTTCTCCGGCATTTCGACCTGCTGGTCGATACGAGACGCCGTCTGTTAATCGATTCCAGCACCAAACTAAGCATACCTGGCACGCACGCAACAGTTGCGGCCATAACACCCATATATGCCCATCCCGCCGCCCCTAGGCAATTTGTGGATCTCTTCACTGAGTTCCCACAGCTCGTTCGCTCATCGAACGATATCCCAACAGTGACCTCTAGTGTCACTCATCACATCCGCACTAAGGGACCCCCCGTCTCCGCACGGCCTCGCCGGTTTTAATCTTATGCCCCTGTGGTTATGTGATGTGTTACCAAGTCCGCAACCCAAACGGCAGTGTTCAAGATCAGGTTTATTCACATACTAACCCTTTTCTGTCTTGAGTCTATCAACATTAAACAGGAGCACAAGGGGAAACCAAAGGCAGCGACAGTCAAATCTGTAGTGTCCATGATGTCGTCGACTGTGAAATTATTCTTAGTTGACCGGTATACGTTGACACGGTGAGTTATCCCTTTCCGCCTGTCTTAGGGGTGCTCCCCTTCCAGACGATCTGGACATGGTGAGACAACTTCCATCTACCTATCGTACAGCACTGGACAAACCTACCCCCTTTTCTCTCAAGAGTTTTTAGGGTTGGGCAGCCCGCTGCGATAGAGAAGAAACGCACCGAAGACTAAATAACAAATAAAAGAATCCTACCAGAGCAGCAGCCGTTTTCCGACCGACCCTTCCCCGAACTTTGACATTCCCCATCCCGTGTCATTTTTTGTGTATCACACTGTAACTGTGATCAGCCAGAAAGGGAGCATCCGATCGACTGCAATATATATGCATATATCGCAGTCAATCGGTTTTCGATAGTGAGTACACACCGGGTTCCAACAAACTACAGGGCAAAGATGGTATTCCAGTTCAGTGGTTCAGTAGTCACGACACGCTTAATTGCCTAGGCAACTGGTACCGAGAGTCCCGAGATAAAAAGCTATGCCGCGATGAGCTATTAAAATCAGACTCCGCCTGCGGCGTTAGCGGTCACACAAACGAGACGCTCAGACCTGAGCGAGTGTAGACCAACGGGGTGGGCGCTGAACCGGAGAATCCAGGCTCGGTCGTGCGAGTCAAAAGCACACACCAGGCGAATGTTACTGGATAGGGCAAGGGACAGTGAATCACATGACCAAAAGGTGACGAGAGCTAACAGCAAAAAAACAACGGTGACGGTAGTGGAACCGCGGCTGGTCACTCCTGTTTGGTATGGTTTAACAAACACGAATCAGCACCTCAAATTGCAAAAGAACGAACCAAAAACTACCGTCCGGGAAACAACTTTGGTATGAGTAATTCTAGGGCCTTCGAACACACAAACTCAGCGTCAGAGCGAGACCCCAGCACTCGTAGTTGAAAGCATTACGGGCTACGTTGGTAGGGTCATCCACCTAAGATCCGGAAAAACAGATACTCGCATAGACAACAATCATTCAACCCAAGTAGTCCCGGAAGAACGATAGGTCGGAGAGGCGCTTACTTCCGCCGACTCAGGAGTAAGCGAACAAAAAGTCCAGTCACGGCAGTGAATCTTGAATTTCTCAATATTGCATCGGTCAAACAAGAATATACGACAAATGAAAGATATCTCATATTGATGAACCGGTGTGTGTACAGAATAGAGATTGGCATGGCTCCAACTGTTCAGGTCTTAGATTTGAATCAACATGATACAAATAAATCCGCGAATCAGCCGGACTTGAAGAGCAGGATGGCCACTTGTCCAGCATAGAAGTAGATAAAATGTTTTGTTTCATGTGTGACGTAGCTGCCGTAGTTGCGACCAACGACACAATGCCATGTAGGGCCGTGTTTCTTGTCAAACTAATTTGTGAGTAATCAGGGGACATAAAACACGAAAACTAACCTCCTTCTTTATGTATGCGGCAATATCCTTCTCTATGTTGAACTTCTCAAAAGCATGAGTTGCTACTTCGATTGCGTCTTGCTGCATTTCCTCCGACATGTCGGCATTCTTCACCACAGCTTTGCGGCTTCCGTCACCCATGATTCCGTGCGCTCGTATGTAACGGAGTTCGATTACCCTGAATTTAAAACTTAGGGCTGGGCGACAAAGTGCCAAGGTCAAAGCTCAGCCTACTATTTTCTGATTGGTGCATTTTAGTAGCTTGGCTTCAGACGTTTTATCAATGACAGCGCTGGCGCAAGTGACCAATCAGAATGAAGCCTATGGCTAAACAGACGTCGACAGGCACGTCTACGTCAAATGGAGCGGAATCGCACGGTTTGTTCACCCCCCTTTATGGGCCTGGTAAACTAGCCGTGACGAGAGTAGTAAGCCGCATCAGGCTACCTGCTATCCAGCCGGCTATTTTGCTCCAGTGCGTCTCGATATGAGGGTTAGTTACGATTGTCAATCGTGAGACAGGTGTTGACCGCCTCAACGATACTGTGGCTTTACTGTTCACCCAAAGCGCACACTGTCTCCAATCCTAGGCACAAAAATACCTTCGACAGGCTGGATTAATCTTGCCAACGAAGTTCAGTGAATACAAATTTTTATTTCATAATCTGCAATGATAGAAACAGCACTAATGCGAGAAAAAAGCTTAGTGAATAACTCAATCACTTTACGCTCGGAGCTTGGCTAACAGGTATACGGAACGTTTGAAAGTTAGAGGGTGGTTGATAACAGCACGGTCTAGGGCTAGGTGGGTGAATATGGTAAGAAAGAATGGTGTGGTGAAGTTGTTCACCAGCACAAGTGTCGCGCGGTTCTCCGTTTTACTGGGCAGAGTTCAAATCCGTTTGAGGAATCTGAGGTGAACGGAGTGGTTCTCTAGACACGGAAAGGTTTACGAAATGCGAATGTTTGAAGAAGACAAACGAATACACTGAATAATGGAAAGCAATTCAACGGTCATTATTTATTATTGGCAAACAGCTGCTGAACCTGGTTTTAGCGTCCACGTAATGAATACCGTGGATTGCCTGGAAGAAATAGGCTTAGCTGCAAGCAGTTTGGCCATCGACTGTACGTAATACGGGTCGTTACCTCACTGCGGTTCTTCTAATCAAAGAGAACTGCTCTCACAAGCATGCAGTGCCAGAAGCAATGGTCATAAAATCCGAGGAAGAAGGATTGGAGTGAATAAAGATAACCGTACACAAAGAAAGTACTGGATGATACAGAATCTAAAGAAGTGGGTTGGAAGAGGATAAGGCTTAAACTGGCGCTAGCATACCTGAAGTCTGGGCCAATGCAAAAATGTAAGAGGCACAAAACTGAGTGATTTCAGCCTCCTGGTGACGTCAGATGCACCATGTCAGAGTACACAAAATAGTTGGGTTAGCTTGATTAGCTCAGTGGGAAAAAGTAAAATTAAAAAACTATGCTAATGTCTAAGCAGTTTTAAAGTTACTTTGTAACACTAATCTTTTTATCGGTCTTGTTTGGTTAGTTAAGAGCAGAACGTTGCTCTATTCAGCGTATGCTTCAGCAAAAACCTTCAGGTAATGGTAATAGGGCTGTAAAGGTTTAATTTCGCAAGCCCACTACTTAAATCGTGTTGGCACATCACCTCATCTTGGTCAGGTTCGAAAATACGGAGGTGTCTATTCCGCCTAGGTCACATCTTTCGACTTCGTCGTCCAAACATTTTTTCTGGCGCGGTCCACGGTAATAGGTAGCAATGACAATTAGCAAGATAGATGCACATTTGGAGTAGGCAAATCAAAACACTGGATTGTCAAGTTTTAAAATATTTTCAAGTCTACTGCCAAAGGTTGGACATCGATCTGTCCTAAAACAGGGGCCACGATATGTAAAGAGGGAGGCAGACGAAGATGACTCATCAGGCACACCGGCGCAGATAAGGCTGGCCTACTGTCGCAGTGGCCAAATCTGCCGCTACGTACCTCATGATTGGTTTGGTTGTCTGTGCTTTTCTGTTGGTACTGTAACCCGAAGTGAACGCACAGCACGCATTCACATCGCGTCCATTCTTTTGCTCGCGGTTCGGGTAATCTTTGTCAGAGCACGGTAACGGTTCAGTACCCTGCGCTAAACCGGATGGCTCAATCCTAGCCATCCATTCGCCCACATCTGGTCAGGAGACCACATGTTAACTGTCTCGCTCACTCACATATCCCTGGCCTATTCTCAAGGTCACAGACACATCACGCGCTCCACAGGCCAGCGCGTGATTCAGCAGTCCCTGTCCACTCTGCACGCACAGGCTCCGCTAGGCATATTTTACCTTCACTCACCCGACAGACAGTGAGTCTGCTGGCTTGTCTATTTTCTAATCATTTTCCTGTTTATGCCTATTCGTATTATACAACTTAATACTCAACTGTGTACCCTTCTTTTGTTATATGTAGTTAGTGTTAGGCCGTAGTTATTTATCTATAGCCCACACCACTTTTCTACGTAACAGCACTATGTCGAATTACAACTGGAACTGTGCAAACAGCTTTGTTCCAACTAACCATGGTACGTGTTAATTACCTCTTTCTACAA
>LOND01001660.1:63561-77421 GCA_014220965.1 Paragonimus kellicotti | reverse complement strand
TCGACTAGAACAGCAGAGCTTCTTTAGTGAGAACTGTATAAAACACTCCGAAGGCCGATGGGGCAGGCTGGACTGACTAAAGCCTGTCGCCCTAAATGGTATCCCGTGCCCCAGTGGAAGGTTTTCGACAGGGTTATCTCATGGTATTCGAATGATGAAACTGCCGCCTCGTGGGTTCGTTACGGATATGGTTAACAGACACCAACATGAGATTGAGGGTCCCGTGAGAGCTAGTCACTTGTTATCGTCCATTCGAAGGAGGTCTTGGATTGTCAAAGTCACGTCTGATGCGCGCTGCGTGTTGCTAAAATGTCCAAAGAGCGAAATGTTGTCAGCAAGTTATGGCCACGCTTCCCGTCGATTGCACAAAAGCAGGTGGCCCCCATGTAAAGCTTGTGGCGTGAACTACCTTGGATCTTTCGAGGTTCGGATTGGGAGGAGCATTTGTGAAAGACATGGATATGTGTTAGCTCGTTTAAGGACAAGAGCTACATATTTGAAAGTAGCACAATAGACGTCCACGGACTCATTTTTAATAGCTTAATTAGGTTCACTCACCGTCGAGCTGTGCCGGAAGTTATGTACAACTATAACGGGTAGCCTCGTAGGCGTGGAATCAAACTTGACGGCTAGAATGCTTGACCTCGATCAGGACAGAATCCATCAAGATCAAGTGATTCGTGGTAATGATTGGCACTTCAATCCTCCCGTTTCCGGTCATTAAGGCGGAACATGGGACGGCATGATTCGCGCAGTTCGACGACTCATGCAAGCTTTCGTAAGGCTGTCTAAACTTACTTGATCAAATTCGAGAGAATCTTGAATGACAGACTTTTGGTGCCCGGCTACGATGATGCGGACGGTCCCTCGGTTTTGAGACCAAGCGATCTGTTGGCCCAAAAACCAAACCCGGGCTTTCCGTGTGCCCATATCACACTGCTAGAAAGGTGCACGAAAGAGTGAAAGCAGGCTCAAAACCTGGCTAGCTTGTCTCGTGAGTGTTGTATAAGAAAGTACGTACCCTTCGTCCAGGCGCATCATGAGTGGGCGAAGGTTGGACGAAACGTTAAAATTGGTGACCTTGTTCTACTGACTGGGGGCCCTCGACCCGTGGACGAATGGCCCAATGCCGTTGTGAGCAGAGCGGTGAAAGGTGCCGGACAATCACGTCCGCGAGGTGTACTTAAGAAAAGACGGTAGAACGATTAGGGGAGACACAAGTTCGATATGTCTCCTCAAAGGGACGGAAGATAGTGACATTGCCAATGAGCAATGCTCAGGTGGAAGAAAATCAGTTTGCAATCAACCCGCAGCAACAAGGGAGTTCGGAAACTGTGCTGGTTTCCGGGGCCGGTGTTGAAATAGGTGCTTGCGTTGAGTGTTCGACGATTGTTATGCTGTATAGAAAGCCGGCGACTACGTCCCCTGTCTTTATTTGTCCATTTTTTCGTTGCCCCCTCTCCTTACATTGGAAATCTTCTTGGATAGTGATTGCGAGCCTTTCTTACAACGACTGACACGATCATTCAAGTTACGCGCGACAGATCATCTTCTCTTATGGACGTTATTCTTAATGCACTGTTGAATCTCGATATCGTTTACTCATGAAAACTCGTTCTCGCGTAATTTTTCGTCCTTACTTCTCACTGCTGGACCTTTGCCTATATGTACCCTGGTTTCATTTGCGCTTGATCGCTCCGCCATTACGCGACTGTTGCATTTGATCATATTCACGTGAACCGTTAGTCTCGGAACTTGTATATTTGGTGGATTCAATATCGAGGTTTGTTGTTATCTTCTTATATTCTGGTTTATACTAATTTTCTTGTATATTAACGCCTTGTTGATAAGAAACTCCTCGATGCGACCGTACTCCGTTTTTCAGTCGAATTGGTTGCACAGCGCAATCGAAATTTATGGACGCTCGTTGTTTACATGCACGATTGTTCTAGATTCGGCCTATCGACAGACGTTGAGAGTAGACTAATCTTTGCTTTAACAATCACTAGACGTCCGGGATTAACAGTCACTACTGCGCTGGAACTGGATTTTTACATCAGCTTAGTCGGTTACTTTATCTGTATATTGCTGGAATCATCACAACTGATGTTATGCACTTCTGCAAATTGCTAGAACGTAAACTCTGCTGGGGGGTCATCATCGCCATACTCTTCCGAAAAAACTGAAGGCCACTTATAACGGTTCATAATATGGTAGTCCACTCACAAAAGATCAGAAGTCGGAGAAGAAGCTTGTTTATTTCTCCATCGTAATGAGCAAAATTGCAAACAGATCAATAAAGTGGTTACCATATCCTATCCTATATTACTTTTCCCTAAGAATCCCTACGGAAGCCCACAGGCTCAGATTGTGAATTTTGAAACAGCCGAACAGACCAAATTTCATACACTCGTGAAGAAAGAAAGCCTGGACAAATTCCTTCCTTCACGCAGTCCAGATCCAGACAGCTCCGTGTAGTTTTGACGACCTGTTACAAAGTCAGCTTCGTGCCCGTTGCTTACTGGTTACATATGCTTCTGGCGGCACAATCAGAAAATGTAACGTAAACCGCCATGTCAGTTCATTAAACCACTCTGAATAGCAGTTTTCGGGCCTGCCAGGCAGAGGGACGCAAACCCGAGCGCAGCCCTCATGATTATGACACACTAATTAACTGATTGGCCCTCTCCAGAAAAAGTGAGCCACCCTCAAATGAACCCGGAACGACGTGCGTCCCCACAGGTACGCCCGAAACGGTGAATCTAGAACGAGATAGTTCAATCTCAAATGAGTCTAAAACAAAATAACCGATTCTTAAATGAATACCCAGCCGCCGCAGACCGTTCCAAAATAAGCACTGTCCAGTTTGGACTTTCGACATTCATCATTAAGTGTTAATCAAACAGAGCATTAACCGGGACAGAAAGCACCGTAAAGCCTCGATTACTCAAATAAAATGGCGACTTATCGCTACAACAACCTCGAAACAAAAAAGAAAATCCATCAGGGATTTATAACGAAAGCTCGTCGGGTGAATTACATGTACAACATGGAGCTTTCGCTTGTTCACCTTATCCATCTGTTCGTTATCCTGTTTCCTGAGAAAAATTATTGAAAACAATAAACCATGGGGTAAGAAAATGTTAGCTACGCAGAGGAAAGTGTCCAGCTAATCATCAACATACCCCTGGTGAAGAAAACAGTCCTAATAGCCTCCAGAAGCTGGCGTAATGACATCTTAGAATGGCATAATTTTTGTTGGTATTTTGTTGTACAATTTGACACTCCCCGATGAGGCATGTTTGTTTAGCCCAATTGTTTGCCCTATTTCCGCTAGCGTAGAACTTCACTTTTCCGTTCCGCGCGCTGCACGCAGGACGCTTGCTGACTGTACATTTTCTTGCTTCTCGGTCGTGGCAATATATAGAGTACTGCGCTGTTCGTTGTCTTCTGAATTATTACCGCTGGGTAACTCATCGAATCTGGCGTGAGACTTTGTGGGAGAATTCCCACACCGGGGATATGCACTCCTAACTGAATCCCTAATTGATACTAGCGGGGCATGTCCTGTAACAAAAACTGGCATTACCTCCTAGTTTCGCTCTTCAGTCAGCTAGAATATTATATCACCAATATCAGGATGTTAAAATTGCTGAGAAAACTGAACCCCTGTTTTCATACAACAATGGTGTGAGAGGACCAGAAGGTAATTGAAGGCGATTATCAAGAAGGCAAACGCTCAACATGCAACTTGCAATAAGCAGCTTGCATCTGCTTCGAATCATACCTACCGATGGAACGACTGTAATCCATGTGTTAGAAAACATTCTCCACTGATCTAAGGATTCCAAAATGCCAAACGTAAAAATGTAATGAAATTGCCCACATTCAATCCATTCAATCCACTTATCTAAGTTTAAAATCTTCTTTCACATTGTCCACCTTTGACTTCTGGAAACTGAATTCCGAATTTCATTCTAATGATCTTGCCGTCAATTCTGTTGTTTTACCAATCACATTAAAACTACCCATCCATTGGACATTCGTTCATTTCTGGACGCTGGCAGTTTTAATTCATTCATCCCTCTTGATTACATGAAGTGTCTAGAGACGATAGCTATAGAAAGTTTTGGAGCATATGTCCGAAGTACCACTGGACATGCGTTAACAATTCTTGGTTCTCGTAACCTCACACTTTCTGATTCTAAACCCAGCGTTAACAATTGTCATTTTTTGGTTATTGATCGGGGGCTACCGGTTATTGATTTAAAAAGCATTAAAATTTTGGACGTTTATGCCCATTATTTTTGGACGTACACAGACCAAAAACGGGCAACTCCCTCTTTCTCTGTCCGGAACACTTATGGGGGAATACCCATCAAACCAATATTGTTCATAATGTCCACATTTCATATATACAGTTTGTAATTCATTTTTGTACGTTTTGTATATACCGTTTTGTTAACTTCATCTGTACACTTGTTTGAAAACATCACCAATCACTTTTGAATTAATCGTCAACACGAATAAACGGGAGGTACCGCACACCTCTGTCTGTTTCGTTTGTGTGGATTTTCAAGCTGGTGAAGTAGTTGCACGATGAAATATATCATCCCCACGCGTCGGCTGATCTATCGGCGCTAAACGTTCGTTATCCCACACCGCGTGTGAATTACCCATCGGTCTTATTCTAAACCAGCTTTCTACCGCTGCCTATCTCTCGTGTGTTGCCCTGTTCCATTCAACAGGCGTTGATTTGTCAATGCTTCGTTCCTATTTTACTGAGACGTCCTCCGTTTTGTTCATACGCCTAATTCCTGCGCCCATCCGTTACTGTTACAACTCTTCTTGATATTATCATATTTCGTTCATTTTTATCATTCGATGTACTAGGCCACTGCAAAATTAGGAAGCCCGCCCATTGTTTTCTTAACGGGGCTTTATCCATTTTTCGGTAGTATTGTCAATGCTTGACGACATCAACGTTAAAACTTAACAAAGCGTCTGTTTAAAATTGCCGAAATACCTCGCCCGGAATCTTCGAGTGTGGTTTCATCAGATTGGGGCCGTCTTTACCGCCAAGCGGACAACTTCAAAGGATGTAAGACTTTCATAATTGGTTAATCCTTCCCTTTTGATATCGCAGCAGAATTGGAAGGTCTGCCGAAATCGGCTCCATCCGACTTTTCCTATACTCTCTTGAAGGACGCGCTCATTAAACGGATTGAGACGTCAAAGGTTAAACCGTCACATAACCTGTTTACTTCAGTTCAGCTAGGCTGTAAGTCCTGATCACAAACGCTACGTAATATTACAGGCCTTTTGAGCTCGGAGAAGCCTGATCATGTCATCTTAAGGCAGTTATGGGCGGAAAAGTTTCCATCTATGGTACAGCACATCTCGGCTGCCATGGATGAGGACAGCTCAATCGACAAGTCGGCAGCAGTCGCTGACAAACTATCAGGAACCTTTCAGTCACAACCGGTGTGCGCAGTAACCATAACCTTCTCGCGTCGTCCCCTCCAGTCCCAACGACTACCGATAACAAAAATTCTGATTGAGAAGACGTGTAACCGTATGGACAATATGGCTATACAGATCAATGAGCCGAAGAGGCACCCACTGAAAGTTGTGCACGGTCTAACTCTCGCGGTCAATCAGGGTGATCTTGGTACCACCAAAACTTCGGTATGAAGCAAAGGAGTGCACCCAGCCGTGACCATCCCGAACTCTACACGCGTCACCGTCAAACTGGCAGGCCAGTCAGTGATGGCGACGATTGTCCCTTGCCCAGCAAGTGCTGGGCGCCCGTTTTATATCATGAATCGGTTGACTTGCTTGCGGTTTATTATCGATACCGCAGCCTAGCTCAACCTTATTTCACTGCAAAAAAATGATCGACTTCAGCTTGGCCAGTATACTATGCAGGCCGCGGGTCGAAGTTGCATCGAAACTTTCAGGCAACACACTCAATGTCGACCCCGGTCCCCGACGATGTACTCAACGGATATTCCAGCTTGCTGGTTTCCATACATAACTCATCAGTGCCGACTACCCGGCGCACTTCAATATTTCTGTAGATGCTAAGAGGCGTAAGCTTATGACAGCACTACCGCCTGCACAGTAAGCGGCGTCCAATCGACGATCGCATCAATCGGCATCCGGCCTGCTCTTCCACCAACACCGTCTTTTGCAGCACTGTTGAAAGAGTTTCCTTCGTTAACTCGGCCGTGCTCACATACCGAGACGGTTAGGCACAATGTGGAACATCATATTACAACACGCGGTCCTCCGGTTTTCCTCGTCCACGCCGTTTACATCCAGACAAACTGAAAATAGCCAAGGCTGAATTCGAACATATGCTTCAGTTAGGCATAATTCGACCTTCAAACAGCTCTTGGGTGATACCACTGCACACGCTTCCGAAAAGCCTCGGGGCGATTGGATTACCGCGCATTCAATAACTGCACAATCCCGGACAGGTACCTCTATACCACACATTCACGACTTTTCTTTAGGACTCGCTGGCGCTAATATTTTCTCTAAATTAGACCTAGTACGCGCCTATTACCACATCCTGGTTGCCGGAGATGACAATCCGAACGAAGTCATTGCGACACCCCTTGGAGTGTTCGAGTTCGTAGGGATTCACGTTGGGCTTCGTGATGCGGTTTAAACACTTCAACGATTCACGAACGAGACATTGCGTGGGTTTCATTTTGCATACGTTTACATGGATGATGTCTCCATCACTGGCCGCTCGAACGAGGAGCACTTGTCCCATCTTCGTGCCGTTTTCGACCGTTTCGCGCAATATGATATTGAAATCAACATCGATAAGTGTGCCTTCGGAGTTAGCTCATTGCATTTTCCGAGACATCGAATCGATGATACTGATTCCCCCTTCTGCTAGATAAAAATGGCCATCTGGACTTTTGTGAATACTACTACGGTGGCCCAACTCCAACGATCCCTCCGAATGCTCAACTAATATCGATGTTCCATTCTCCATTGCGTGGACATTTTGGAACCTCTGACAGATATGGTTGACTAAAAACGCGAGTTCATTGAACTTCCATCAGAAGCCACTGTAGCTTTCTTGGCAGCAAAAAAAGCCTCATATCATGTCACTTGAGACCGTTGGGAAAACAACTGACCAGCCTGCGGAAAAAATGTCAACGCCCCCGCATTCTTCGGTTTTGGCTACACCCGATGTGACTCCGTTTAGACTAGAAAATAAGACGCCATGAATTTGCGGTGTTTTGTTGGCTCAGGCTCAACGATCTGCTCTTGCAGAGCAGTCGCGCCGCTGTTGAATCAGAGGATATCCCACATCAATTTCACGGTTCAAGATACTTATCCAAACCAGATTCCAACGACACTTTTCCATATATTTCATTTGATAAGACTCCTACTGATGTCACAACTATTAGTATTCCCTTCGAGACCTTGCGTTATAATTTCCAGGCCTTCATCATGAGTGTGTCGCCATCTACTTTTCAAGGCGTTACAAATACCATTACTGTCAGTATAGAGGGTGTTTTCATCTGTTACTTCGATATTATTGTACATGCGGAAACAATGTCTATTCATAGCGAACGGATGTACGCTCTGCTTTAACGTTTTTTTCTCTGAACGTTGCTGTTAGTTCTTACAGACGTAATCCTGGTGCGTATCATTTCTCATGTTCAGGAACTCTCGCTGCTGAGGATGGTTATTATCCCGATCCTGATCACCTTTCACTTGTACCTAAGAAATCTACCCCGAACACTTGTGATGAGTTACTTTCTCTAATGGGTTCTCCTTGATACAATTGTCGATTTGTTCCTAATGTTTCTGAAAGAAAAGACCCCTTATTCCATCTTCTATCTTCTCGGTCTGAGCCACAAGAACAACCCCTCCGATTCCCATTGAAGTTTCTGTCCTCCGATGCATTGTTGTGTATATTTTCTCCAGTCATCATCAACACGGATTGCTGCTGCGCCATCAACGATTATAGAAGCTGCGGCAGATCATGAAGTTCATCCGGTTATTTGTACTTGCAGATGCTCCAGTTCAATGGAGCGCGGACACGCCCAGACACAGAGTCACTCATTAAAATCCACGAATACTTCTTTAGTATGCAATTCATTATAATTACTAATCATGAAACCCCCAAATTTGTTCATAAACCTGATCAGTCTCTTGCTATGCCTTCTACTACAGTAGTCAAGTGATGAGATATTCTTTTGGCCGCTTACTCACATAATACTCAGTATTGTACTGCAAAACTCATTTATCCCGCCGACTGTTCATTTCGGTGTTCCGACTCCGGAGAGGTTGGTGACCGAATATTTACTGACCTGATTTAGTTCCTGATAATCTAATAAACTATCTGGCAATCTTGAAACCATTGCGTGGGAATTAGAACGGTTATGTCCAGCGAACGTTTCTTGGATTTTAAAAACGCCTAGACGAACCTTTTGTTACACATGATGGATCAACCCGCATTGGTGCTAGAATTGTCACTACCCCCGCATTACAACCTGCTGTGTTGAAAGATGTAGACGCAGGTTATTCTGGAAATGAAAGAGGGAAACACTCAGCCGGTTTGTCTTGTTGATGGCCAGAACTGATTGGTAGTCTGTGTAATATTCCTGGAAGTTGTGCCAAATCCGTGCACAAAGCGAAATCGCGATTGCCAATATGATTACCAGAGTCGATGACCTGCAGAGTCTGGCCACAGCTACATGCCAATTGTTAAAGTATATTCTCCAACATATACTACGTTTTGATAATCCCTGATTCGTATTTGCATTGGCCGGAAGTTTGTTACGCGTTGTCGCCAACTGCAAGTTCCATTCTGATTGCATTGCGAAATCGTTCAATCGATAATGAGTACCATGCGCTTTAGTCAAAAACAGTGGCACTCATTTTATTACACGGTAGTTTAAAGTTTGGCTGAAGAAGACGGGCTGTCGATATCTGCTTACTGCACCAAGACCCTCACCATCCAACGCTGAAGCTGAAAATTTTGTGCACCCTTTGAAAAGTGCGATTAAGTTTATCTATCCTTTTACTTTTGGGAACTAAAGAACGATGTGAATATATTCCGGGTGCAATATCGAAACTGTGATCATTCCATAAATAGGGGCACTCCAGCAAATCTATTCAAGAGCCGTGTTCCTCGAAGTAACAAGTTTAGTCTCGAATTGGCTGAAGTTGTGTCATAATAACAATGGCCCTGGAGAAATTGTGCTGAGCAATCTGGATGGTGGAATATGCCGCGTACTCCATTAGGGCGATGGACCTGCTCAATGGGCTTATTTGTCAACTTGTTTATAACTTATCATTTTTCACCTCTGCTAGGCCTATCACTGGTATCATTGTTTCTGTGCCCAGTTCAGGTTGGTCCCTTAGTTGAAGATGCTATTCAGAATGAACCTCCCCAATAGTCTTTGTCCGAACGCTCAAGAAATAAGCATCCCTGAAATAATAATGATTCTTCCTTTAACTCAAACTGTGGTGGATGTTGCCATTGCCTCTGTACACGGTTTCATTCCTGTAGCCTAATCACGGCATCGATAACAACGTGTATAACTGTGCTCGGGAGATGAATGACTCGATTGTTCAAATTAGCTCTGGGTTTGGGTTAATTTATTTAATCTACATCTATTTCGATGAAACCATCACGTCAAGTGAAATGAAGTGAAGATGTCTCGAAATTGTTTCGGTTTCCTATTGCAACTGAGCGTACTGAAGAGCGTACTCGGAGAATTGCAGTAGTTACAACCACCGATGCCCGTACGCTAGCCTTAACTGGGTATATTAAGACCAGTGTATGACACTATAACGTATCCTGTTCGCATTACGCCTACCACGCGAATGGGCGCCCACATTTTCTAAAAATATGACAAAACGAAACAACGATGAAATATCCTATGATTACACCCTAATCACCTGAAAGCCAGACTACGTATCCGCGAAATTTGTGCTGATCTCCAATGTGAGAATGCACCACCATAAAACCCCTGTCACAACTCCCTGTTTATTAGTTCTCAGTTAATACTCACGCAGTCCTTTCCCAAATCTTATTTCTGTGGGTGTACACCCCTTATCGTCACTGTTATTGTCGCACACGAAGTATAATCCGGTTTGTTTCGCTAATTTTGCTCTGCCACCAAAACATTTTTCATCTTCTGTATTCTCGTGATACGGGTAATCCTTCCTAATTTGATTACCGAATATTGACGTTGGCTGGACACCGCTGTGTTAGTCAGTGGGTTCGTTCCGAACTGCCTCCCTAGGAACCATGGTCTCATTATAGAGCGGCCAAATGGTATAACTTTCGTATATGTACTTGTAATTTGGTGGAGGCACAACACTACACCGCAGGCTGTCCTATACTGCGAGGTTTTATTTTCGCTCCACATTACTATAGACTGAAGAGTAACGGCGTCACTAGATCCGCATTCTTTTGCTTAGGGCATGAAAGTGAATTTGCATGATTGGGGTCAAGTCAATCGTCAGGTTTATGGATATATCTTCTAATTCAGAATATTATCATTTCACCAGATTTTTTCCATATCTGCGAAACATGTTGCGCCCAGCGATTCAGGGTAATTCACTCAGTAACGCGTATTCGACAATTCCAATAACGCTTATTCAGACGGTCGGGTTAACGGGACTATCTTCCAAGTCCAAAAACGTCAGAAAAGGCGATCGAAAGGATTGGAATTTATACGGTACTGTTTAATAAAATTACAACAAAGGTACTATCTCACCTTGAATGTGAATCAACCGGGTACACAAATTATCCAGCAAAGGAGTACAAAATGGAGCAACTAAGCACGTGTTCACAAACAGCCACCAGTCAACGGGAAATGACCTCATTAAAACAATTGGATACATATGAAGATGAGAAGATGTTAAGCAGTACCAAGAAGGAAGTTCTCACAGGTAAACAACGATAGCTGAACAGTGTAGGAAGGTGAACATTTTATGTGCAGTTATGGTACAAAATTCGTCATGATCGTTCACTGCACACAGCAAAGACAAATTAAGGCAAATCAAGATCAGCTTTCCACAAGCAAGCAAACATACCTCAACGGATTCATCGTTCCGCATCATACCAGACAAAAGACGACAAACGTACCAGACGAACTTCAACAGATCCAACACCGGGCCCCGAAAGCCACTTGGGCTTTCTATACAAACCCACGAAGACTATCAGAGGATAGTGCACATGGGATTCTGAAGCAACTCTTGACATATTAGACTGAGCCTCTCTGGTGCCCTTCCAAAAGAGAGCGACCCGATATCAGTCCTTAAAACACCTCCGTGTGTTTTAACGAATACTTGTTTTACATGATTACCTGATCATGGCTACTGCATACGTTGGTTACTATGCCTTTCGGCCAAACACCCCGAGGAGCTGATGTGTCACAAAGGAGTACGACGTCCCCTACCTGTAAATCACGTGAGGCAGTAAACCACTTGTGATATGTTTGCAATCCGGGAAGGTATTCACGTCGCCACTGCTTCCAAAACACGCAAGCGAGATGTTGGGCTTGCCTCCAACCCTTAGTATAACGCTCTGACAATGTAACTTCGTCATTTAGAAAACCCCAATTTGACCGGGAGCAATAATGGGTCATAGATAGGCAAAAGTGGACGATTGTAATTATTCGTTCTACCTCTACAATGTAACTAAGCAGCGCCTCCTCATGCATAACCTGCTGGTGAGTGATGGAAGTAAGTACCCGCCGGATGGTTCTTATCATTCTTTCCCATATTCCACCTCGATGGCTGGCTTCAGGTGGGTTAAAGTACCAGTCAATTTTACGAATTAGTAAACAATCTGCAATCTTTCTTTGATCCAAAGCTTGCAGCCTCTTCTTCAGCTCTGAATCTGCTCCTACAAAGTTGGTGCCATTGTCGCTATATATGGCATCCGGAGCACCTCGTCTGCCCACAAATCTAATAAGTGCCATCATGAACGAATCAGTTGACAGTGAGTGGCACAATCTGAAAACAAGTAAAACACAGCCGTAGCGCTTGTGTTCGCTTCTACCTATCTTCACTTTGAACGGACCAAAGTAGTCCACTCCAGTATACCGGAATGGATACCCGTCAGCAGTCACTCTATTTATTGGTAATGGAGCCATTAGCTGCTCACACGGTTTCGAAAAAAGTAATTTGCATCTGTAGCACTTATTAATCACGCGCCTGACAGTCGCCATCCCCTTTAACAACCAAAATTTCGTCCGAATGGACGCAAGTACATGTGTGGCACCCATGTGACCTTCCACCTCGTGGTAATGTTTAACTATAAGTTCTGTGAAGGTGAAATGACAGGTTTTGTGTCGTTTTGTTCAACGTCATCACTTGCTCTTCCCCCAAGGCACAACAAACCGTCTATTAGTACTGGTCGCAACCGAGACAGACGGCTTATACGTCTCCTGTCAGTGGAGTTAGCGTTGAAATATTTCAGGTCATCAGAAAAACATTTTTCCGAACAAGCATGATCAACTTACTGGTTGCTCGTTCCGAATTCTTCGACCGGCCACTTTCTCCATCCTCAGATAACGGATTTCTGGCATGACCTTGACCATTAGGTCAGTGTTAACCTTGTGAAGCAAAAATTAATGTAACTACGGCTCAGTCATTTTTGCAGGTGTGTTAACATGCCGATAAAGAATTTTGCAACTATCATTGTATACTCGGTGTGCTACCATGATTTTTCGTTAGAACTCGGGTTTCTTCTCTCCTGCCTTGGGCTCTGTTTCGGTTATATTATTCCACCGAAACTGGTGTATTGTTACACTATCTGATTATGTGTTGGTGCTGAGTCGTAGATGGCATGTAAGCGATAAAATGTGTACATTAAGTCACGTTCCATGCTGGAGGGTGTTTTCTCACGGCATGCTTGAGAATAATACCTTCATTATATATTTATTGATTTTTGATGATTTATATTCATCATATATCGTATATTCATCATCATTAACCTACTCTCAGAGCGTAGCAAAACGAGTGCATATTCTATTCCAATAGCAGTGGATACGTTGGGAGAGACACAACGAGGCACTGGAATTGATTAAACTGTTCGGATATTTGTCATACAATTCTCCAAGGTCTGACGGTCGGTTTCGTCTATCAAACTATCACAACTGAGACCCCGAAATAAAGTTCCTGCAGCAACCTACCAGCTAGAAGTAGCGTTGCAGCAACTACTTCTAAAGGGTCATATAAGGGAGCAACACATTTTAATATACCTCTGCTGGCATGAGACGCATCTGTAAGGTGCATCTGGAACTTAACGTGATCATTACCACTTCCCAGGTCACACCCAAGGCCCTTTGATAGTCAAAACCCTTCTAGGTCTTAGTTAATCGTTTTTGTGCAGTCAATCCTCCGAAGGTTTATGCCCAACAACTTCAGCGCCGTCGGCAATCTACTTTGTAAGACGAAACCCACCCTTTTGTAGCAGGGCGCGGAGTTCGTCTACAACTGATATAGCTTCCTCAACCGTTTCGACCGATGACAAACAGTCATCCACATAGAAATTCTCCTTTATAGCTAATACTGTTGAGGCCATAAAATCCTGTCCATGGTCAACAGCCGCCCGTTGAAGCGCGAAGTTTGCACCGGACGGTGGAGAAGTAGCACCAAAAGGGTGAACTTTCAACTCACCTACTTCAGGCGAACCATCCGAAGAAGGTGTGCTCCACCAAAGGAAGCTTAAAGCCCACCTGTCACTTTCCGGAACCCGAACCTGCGAAAACTTTCCCTCAATATCTGCTGTGATGGCCATCGGAGGCTCACGAAAACGGAGGGGCACGTCAACAAGATTGCTGATCAAATCAGGCTCTTGCAATG